>JAOUQZ010065512.1:0-37627 GCA_028564935.1 Neosilurus hyrtlii
TATTGCAACAGTAGTTTGAATTCATGATGCTGTTTATGCAGTTAAAGAATGTCATCACACTTAGCATAGCATAGCTAAAAACATACAATTCAAAATCAGGAGACATGGGACATTTATTTTAAGAATTTGTTAGGTAAAATGGAACAATGCATATATTTGAAATATGTTTGGATTTTTCTGACTGGTACTCAAGACACAATTGGTCTTGAACCAGAATAATACGTCAGAAGCTTTTGTGGTCTGTGGGTTTAGTGCAGGATTTAGCCATGTCTAGACTTGTCTTCTTATACATTAAACACAGTAAGAGATCCTCATTCAGGGATTTAGGTAGGATATGACAATCAGATGACTGTACAAAGGCAATCAAATATCATATGCCAAAGAAAACATGAGTTATGCTGTCTGGGAGTAGAGGGAATGAGAGAGCTTAATGTCAAAGGGAACATGAAACCCACAGTGTCTGCGAATTAGACTGTCAGAAAAACGTAGACTTTACCATAAAAGATGATAGATTTTACACAGTTAAATATTACCCAGACACTCGTCATGACTTCAGCCTTTCTTTCTCTTCACGGGCCTCCTCCTTTTCTTGATCTTGGGCATCTTTCTCCAAATGGCCTCCCACCATCAGCTGGTACACCGAAACACCCACCGTAGCACCGATAAATGGTGCAAAGACTGGAACAAAGAACCAGTAATCGTTCGCCCTACAGCACGAGAGAAATGCAATTACTATATTTGCAGTTGGTTAACGTAGCGCAACAGGCTATAGGGAGAGAAATGTATGGTTTGTTTCAGCATGATTGTGTGAGTATTTTTAATCAATATGTACTTTGTGTGAAGGTAATGAGTCAGGGGGAAAAAAATGAGCAGTAATTATAGAGTGGCTTGAATGCTTAAAAGCCAAGCAATGAGTAAGAGCTAGAAGCATAAATCATGCACTACATTTTTATATAGTACATAAAACCCCATTAACTCATTTACTAAGCCACTTAACCCTACAAGGGTCACGGGGAGACTAGAGCCTATCTCAGCCAACACTGGACAAAGGCAGGGTACATTCATACACACTCACTCCTAGGGGCAATTTGGAACAGCTAGTTAGCTTAGCGTGCTTTGGACTGTAGGAGGAAACCAGAGGAAACCCATGCAAGCATGGGGAGAACATGCAAACTCCACACCAAACCGCCAGAGCCCGGGACTTGAACCTAAGATCTTTATTCTGTAAGGCAGACATGCTAAGCACTATGCTACCATGCTGCCCACATAACACCTTATATAAACACAGTGTGTAGTGTTTGGTTTAATACCCAGCAAACCTTTAATTATGAAAATAAGGAAGCATGAATATATATTTCAATATACATTTTTAAATTTCCTGGCTTCCAAACTTTTGCACTTACCCAACACTGTATATTAGTACAAAATCCTAGACATCGCACTAAGAAAATTGGATTACATTTTACTATTACATACATCTACGAGGAACTATTTATATAAAAAAACATAAAAATTGAAATATGTGCGTGATATAGTTAAGTACTGACGTGAAAACATCACTGCTCCAGCCTGCAAGTGAGGTAAACACGCGAGGTCCGAGGTCTCTTGCGGGGTTCACGGCATAGCCAGAGTTAAATCCCATAGAAAGACCAATTACCAAAATCACAAAGCCCACAGTGAAGGCTTCTAGCCCACGTGGTATTGGGTTGTTGTATGGATCCATGATGGCAAGTATACACACAATCAGAGCTGCTGTTCCAATCACCTGGACAAAAACAACACAACTTTTTATCAAAAGGCAAGAAGGGACTTCTTGACACCACTATTATCGTTTACTTATTTTATATATTCTCATTTTCTCAGCACAAGGCTTATATTCTCACAATCGGAAAAGTCTAGTCAATTTCTTAAATTGGTGTTAGCTATGATTTTGGTGACATAGTGCAATTTAGGCTGAGATTTCTGAAAAATGTGTGGGTCTTACTTGGTCGCAGAAGCCATTGAGCATGCTGAGATGTTTGGATGGATATGTGGCAAATATTCCAGCTGTAGCATTTTCCCCTACCACAATCAGACTGCCCTTCTGATACTCCCAAAGTGCATCTGCAATTGCACAAAATGCTAATTGGCTTTCATCTTTAAATTCTCTTCCTTTAGGTAGCCATACACTGACATTCTTACTCACCGTAATACATGCCAAATATGATCCCAGATCCAAGGAAGGCACCTACAGTCTGGAATATGAAGTACACAGGAAACTTCCTCCAGGGTTCCCTACCCAGGATGCAAAGAGCAAAGGTCACAGCTGGGTTGAGGTGGCCACCTGTATAAGATATAGGATAAATCTTTTAAATTAGTTAATTAATTTTTGAATGAGGTAGAATGTTGTAAAGACTACAGAACTTAAAAAATGGCAATTACAATTACCCTTACAAATCTAAAACTAGCAAAAGTGTTGGCACCCTTTATTAAAATAAACAGCAACAGGTAAAAAAGTAGGTAAAAAAAAATAAAAAATAAAAACAACAACCCACACACGCATGCAAGAAAAAAGGATGCAAAATGCATCTCAAGTATCAAAACATGAAAAACAGGATGTGATGTAAACTCTTTTATTATTAGACTAATCGGACTTTAGGGCAGCGTGTTGGCATAGTGGTTAGCACATCCACCTCACAACAAGAGGGTCCTGGGTTTGAGTCCTGTATGGACTGTGTGGGGTTAGCATGTTCTCTCAGTGCTTGTACTGGTTTCCACCTGGTACTCCAGTTTCCTCCTACAAACCAAAGGCATGCACATAAGGCTAACTAGTAGTTCCAAATTGCCCCTAGGTGTGAGTGTGTGTGAATGGTTGTGTGTGTTGGCCATGCACTGGTCTGGCAAGCTGTTCAGGGTGTACCCTGCCTTTGCCCAGTGTTGGCTGAGATGGGCGTCAGCCTCCCCATGACCCAAGTAGGATTTGAAAATGAAAATATGGGTTAAAAATTATGAATAAAAATGTCTTTGTGATGAATTTCTTTAAAGTTGATTAAAAACAATAATAAAGTAGTAGACCCTCAACAGGATGGGAGTTTATCACAGGTACATGTCAGGTACATGAAGAAAGGCTGAATGCAAGTTAAAAAAAAATAGGGTGCATAATCAAGGACAATGGAAAACATCTGCTCATGACCAGGAGCATATGATGTGCAAGGGCTGATGGGAAATGCAGGCCAGAAATGTAAACAGTGTTACATGACACCATGCACACAATCACTCATAAGAAAAGCCAATCCACCAACCAGCTTTTATCTCACCTGAAACTTGGCCACACACCAAAATCCCAAGCGTGGCAGCGAAACCAAAGGCCAAATTCACTGTCAGGAACATTCCATGCGATCCTCCACTCAGGACTAACTGGGCAACAGCACCACAACCAAACATCTGGATTGAGGCGAGAAAAACCCACAAATTCACAGCGGATGTATCAGTGTTCTACATTGAAGTCATCATGGATTTGTTTTTTAATGGAAAGGGTTTTTTTGTGTCTTCATTATTAAATTAAAATCTCTTGATCTTTTCCAGAATATTGAGGGTATCAGTAACTGATAACAGAAAGTAAATTTACTTTGGGGCACAGTAGCATAGTGGTCAGCACATCCACCACCTAGCAAGAAGGTCCTGGGTTTGAGTCCCAGACATGGTGAGGACATTTCTGTGTGGAGTTTGCATGTTCTCCCCTTGCTCCGGTTGCCTCTTACAGTTCAAAGACATGCACGTTAGGCTAATTAGTTGTTCCAAAATGCCGCTAGGTGTGAGTATGTGTTTTGGCCCTGCAATGCTCTGGCGAGCTGTTCAGGGTGTACCCCGCCTTCACCAAGTGTCAGCTGAGATAGGCGCCAGCCTACCTCAAGCCTAATAGGATTGAATGGTTTGGTAAATAAGTGAGTATCTTAAATACAAAAATAAATTGAATATACTTTTTGATTCATTTTGATTATGGATGTTTAAATGAAATGTTTTGAGTTGAAGAAACTGGGACAGCTGTGGCCTAATGGTTAGAGAAGCGGGTTTGGGACCTAAATGTTGGTTCAATTCCTGAACCAGCAGGAAAAATGTGTGGCAGTGGGGTAAGTGAGCTACACCTTCCCTTCCTGCACCTTCAGCAAGGTGAACCTTCCCTTCCTGTACCTCAGCCCCCCGAGTGTGTGTGCTCACTTTGGATGGTTGCAGGAATAATACAAGATATCAAAATCAAAAATTTCATCATATCTGCATACTTGAAATGATATGAATTTTTTTATTGCATTCTGGTACAAGTTTGCTTCAAAATGTTTTTAAATGACATTAAGACCCATTCATGTAATGACAGTGCAAGTATGACATCATCTGGTTGTGGAAGTAAGATGGACGTATAAATTAAAACAATTGACAAAAAGTGAATCATACCTTAAGCTTGCTTTTCATATTTGTATTTTTTATATCACCTTTCTCAATATTGTTCTTTTGTTTTAGTGCTTTAACATAACCGCTACCTATATGGACTGAACTGTGGATCAATTTTCAATGCTGTACCAAAAAAAAAAAAGTATTGAATTGACATTGTACAGCTCCAGGGTTCAATTCTGAGCTCGGGTTACAGTTTGTATAGAGTTTTGCACATTCTGTCTGTCACCATGGGCTTCCACATCTCTCTCTCTCTCTCTCTCTCTGTGTGTGTGTACGTGGTACATCTGTTATTGAGTGCACCCCCATCCAAGGTGCTTCCCCTCCACGTCCTAGACATTAATAAACAGTTATTCTTTTTCCTGAATATTGTCTGAACCCACCATGACGATGACTAGGATGAAGTGCTTATTAAAGATAAATGAGAAGCATTTGGATTGAAAAGTCATGTATTTACATGCATTTTAACCTGATATATTACCAAAATCTCATGTAGCTGAGATTTATTTGTAATGTATCAAGTTATTCATTAACATTCACTATTTGGAATCCTCATATAGAAAAACTCCATGAAAATAGGGGGTGGTGAGGGTTGGTTTGTAGGTATTCTGTCCCAGTCACAACCTGACCTAAATTAAGAACCACTTACATTTTTATCACATGAATTTAAAGTCCAGTCCGGAGATAGTATTGCCTTCTTTCACAAAAATAACACTTTGCATACTTGTCTGCCATGGGTCTCTGACATGGGTTCACTAAAATCTTTGACCTCTTACTTAGAGTTTAAAGATGTTTGAGGGTTTTCTTGCATGTACCATCGTTTTCAAATAGGATTCAAATTTAGGTTTTGATGAGGCCATGCAATACCTCAGTTTGTGCTTTTTGAGCCATTCCTTGGCAGATCTGCTGGTATACTTAGGATTATTATCCTATTGAAAATTCCAATGGTTTATCTTCAAATTTCAGACAGATGGCCTCATTTTGCCTTCAAGCACTTTTTGATATAATTCAGAATTCATAGTTAAATCAATGACTGGAAAGCTGCTCATTCCCTGAGGCAGTGAAATAATCCCAAACCATAACAATTCCAACCACCGATGCTCACAGATGGTATGAGCTTCTTCTCCTGTGCACAGTCACAGCGTACTGTGACCGCAGCCAAGCAGCTCTATCTTTGATTCATCTTTGCAGAGCTCATTATTCCAAAAGACCTAGTCGTTGGCTAATATTCTTTTTGGACATACAACTTAAATCTTGCCGGTATTTATTTATTTATTTATTTTGTAGACATATGCACTTTCACACCAACTGTTGCAAGAGTTACATGGATCAAATGACGATAATTTGGAGTCTTGAATTCTTTTCACATCAGACTCTGTCAGTCTCCTGACAGAATGAATATTCTGATGCTAGCCAGCCCTTAGCATTGCAGTTGCTTTAAAGAAAAAAAATCAATGTCACTTGTAGATTATTTGCCTTTAGAGTGGAAAGATTTATTTAGATCCTTTTAAACAGCTTGCAAGACCCATAAGCATTCACGTCTTTCCCCACCTCCCCTAAAAACCTCAAAGAGCTCCTTGGATCTCAGCATAATGACAGCACACACTTTAACAGCTTGAAAATCAAACAAACAACACCAACAAACAAAAACCCCAGCAAATGTAAGCGTTCCGGTTTAAATAAGACAAGTGCCACCTGCAGGCGGTTGTTATTAATAGCCCCTAATCAGGAACATCTGATGTTAATCATGTGGATCGGTAGGACTGATTTGTTGGTTTTGCTTGTTTATTTATTTCAATTATGAAAATGACTACAAAATGTACATTTTTACATAAATTACACCTTCTTTATCTGTAGGCTCCGTGTTAAGCAGGGTGAAATGTGCAAAATGCAAAAACATATCGAGGAGTGTAATGGATTGCAACAATGATTGCAATATTGATCAATATTCAATTCTTTCCCTCATGCTGGAACACTCCTATATGTATTTTGCACCACACTCCTAAAAACTGATTGTCAATAGTTTGTTGCATACTTGATGGTCTGGAGAGAAGAAAAAATTGATAGAGTGATTGGATCTACTATTCCTTCTAACCAAATTGGATAACACATTATTGAATCTTTAAAAAATATTATTATGCATTATTAATGTTTCAGTTTCAGCTAAGAGCCTGTTATTGAGTAGATGAGCAAGAACGATCATTACACCCCATATTATCATATTTCTCGAACTCTCTCAAATAAGCTTAAATAATGCGTGTAGTTATTTTGACTGAAAGCAGGAAACATAATATCACACGGAAGATTATATTAAATAAGTCAGTTTTAGATATTAGTTGGTATAAAGTTACTAAAGTTAACTGTATGGGAGTTGGAATGCAAAGACATGTGTCGACTTTGAAATATACTGATTTAAATAAATGGGTCTGTATCCCTGTGGGAGCTGTCTGATTATATTTAAATCATTATCTCATTGCATTTAATTGCAGCAGTTTTCTATTTCTTCTGGGCATTTTATATGCGAGGTCTTAAAGACTCTTAAGGATATTTTTCTTAATTGGGTGTCACATTTAAGTTTTTATCTAGGCCAAATCCTTCCACATTTATATATATTTTTGCAGAAGAAAAACAAACAAATAAAAAACAATCAAAGGGCTACATTCTGGAAATAAAGAACAAAGGACAAAACCGAGTGTGTGCTGGATTTAGAAATGCTTTCCTGCGAAATTATCATTAACGACACAAATAAAAGCGGTTTACAGATGTGTAAGATAAAAGCATGGTTCATTCTCACCACTAGGATGAGAGTGCCCAGGCATTCTGCTAGAGCTTGACGCATCAGCAGGTTCCGGATATGGAATATTCGCATCATTTTATCCAAGAAAACCTTCTGCCTTCCCATAATGCCACAGATACATTGAGATTTAGAACCTTAGATAAAAGTGATGAAGATTAACAGCCCACAGTACCTTTGTTAAATCATAAGGGGGCACAGGCGTCTCCTCAATTTATAAAGAGAACACACACACACACACACACACACACACACACACACACACACACACACACACACACACACACACACACACACAAACACAAACCTTTGGACACTCCTTTTCAACCTTCTCTGCCTCCACCCATGTCTCTTGAACACTTTGTTTCCTTTCCATCATTTAAATATAAGCCATAGCTTGGGGGGAAAAAAAGATGTGGTCGCATTTAAACGTGGACTCATACTTTTGTTTCCATAGCTGTTCTATTAATTTTTGTTGTTTTTGTTTTGGGTGGCAAGGTGGTGTAGTAGTTAGTGATTGTTTATAACATTCACAGCAAGAAGGTCCTGTGTTTGGCGGTCCATGCATGGGTTTCCTTTAGATTACTTTGGTTTCCTCCCATAGTCTAAAGACCTGCACAGTACACTGTCATCTCTCTTTCTGTCTCTCTGTCTCTCTCTCTGTCTCTCTCTGTCATCTGATCCTCAATTTTGGAGGTCTGTCAGTCTGTCAAGGCCATCCTTTCCTTATATTAGGTTGACAAACTAGGTCTTACATTGCTGTACCCGCTTCATCCACTTTCGACCGTGCCCTGCACAATGAGGCTGTCATGCTGAGCAATATGGCCAAACAACCCAACTTATGTCGCCTGACAGTGGCGAGGGGAGGTCCCTGTGGGCCCACAACACTTTCGACCTTACTCCATACAAAGTCATTGGTCTTATGCTCCAAGTAGGTGATACGGTGCAGTTTTCTCAGAAATTTGAGTCCAATTCTACTCTCAGTGTTGGCGAGAAGTGTCCATGTCTCATAAAGTCTCTTAGGCTAATTGGCTGTTCCAAATTGCCCCTAGGCATGGTGGGAGTCTGAATGATTGGGTGTGTGCTGGCCATCTGATCATTTGAATTGTGATCATCAACCTTCCATTTTCAAGAAGAACACTCTACCTCTATGGTAAATAAGGTGGTAGGAATAGAGACAACATGCAGGTATATACCAAGCCTCTTTGTTTCAGAACTGAACTGCCAAAATGATAAATTGTCCAATCCAATTACAAAGGTTATGAGATTTTGCCTTTTGTCCCTTTCCACACACCTGCACAAGCCTTTTAAGCAAATCATGAAGAACATGATCAGGCACTCTGTACGCACCAAGGGGTTTATGCAGCAATAACCCTTCAACAGTTGGCAGCACAAGGGTTATTGCTAGAACTCATATTGCTGCTTTCTTTCGAGTTATGTTTCTTTAATATCTGCGTGATGTTCAGCCAGCTGAATCTTACCTCTTCCACAGCTGGGGTCATTCAGAGGCTTCCAGCTGCACAGCGGTCTATAAAATAAACCCAAAACATAATTAAGTTACTTTATACCTAAATCTTTTTTTTTAATCTGCACTGTAGACTGGATCTGTAAAACTAAACATACAAGTGTCTGAGCAGCTTGATAATTCAGCCAAAAGATGTCTTCTATAGGGCGGCACGGTGGCGTAGTGGTGACCATGTCCACCTCACCGCAAGAAGGTCCTGGGTTTGAGTCCCTACCTACAATTGCCAGCATTAACATTTTCTGTGGGACAACAAAGGCTAGCCTTCTGGAAGCACCCCACAAGACCTGTGGAGTTATGATAATTTGGCCCTTGTCAAAGTCACTCAGATATTATACATGACTATTTTTTCCTGCTTTCAACACCTCAACTTCAAGAACTGACTAGATAAAAGAAATCTTTATTGTCAACTGTTGCATGAACAATGAAAATCTGTTTAGCAGCAATTACAAAAAAGTGCACAAAAGACAGCTAAGGTAACAATGTGCATATACGTACATATATGTAATATACGCAATATACAAAGACATATACATTTATCCACATATTCACACGTACACAGAAGGGTGCATGATATGTCAAAGGTGCATGGTATACACAGGGTTAGAGGTAGAGTTATTTAATCATAAAGTGCATGATGCTATAATGTTACATGATGTTCGAGACCTGCTCTAAACATGATTATTGTACCTAAAGAGTAATATTGCACTGTCCAGGAAGATGGTCTGAATGATGGTTATTTAGTCAGCGTATATGACGGTGGTGGTGGTGGTGGTGGGGTTGCACATTTAACAGCCTGTGGGTAAAAACTGTTCTTAAATCGTTAGTTTTTGTTTTTAGTGTCCTGTACCTTTTTGCGGAGGGGAGAGGGATGAAAAGGGGGTGTCCATGGTGTGTGGGGTCTCTGATAATTCCACTGGCTCTCCTCCGAAGTCTGCCAGTTTAAATGCCACTGGGGTGGGTGTTAGGGGCGCTGGCCGTAGTTTCAATTACCTGCTCTGCTGTACTCACCACCCGCTGTAGGGCCTTCCTGTCCTCTACAGTAAGGCTGTTGAAGCACACTGCACAGCAGTAGGTCAGGAGACTCTCAATGGCGGAGTGGTAAAAGTTTGTCAGCAGGGGTCGGGGTAGGCGGGCTTGTTGAAGCTTCCTGAGGAAATACATCCTCTGTTGTGCTTTCCCCACCTGGTTCACTTGCTGCCTAATGTACCTCACCCCTAATGTACCATCACAAGTCACAGGTGTTAAACTCAAGGCCTGCGGGTCAAATCTAGCCTGCCTGCGCAATTTTTGTGGCCTGCGAGAGCTTTTAAAGAATATGATTATCGTACATTGATTACATCAACCATTACCATGAAATGTAATTCATCATCCTCCCACTAGGTGACAGCAACTTATTTCAAATAAATAGCTAGACAGTCATGACTCAAGAAAGATTGTAAGCTAGCTAATCGCTGTCAAGTGTCATTAAAGGAAAGTAAAAAAAGGAAAAAAGAGAACAAATACATAAACAAATCATTTTGCCATTCAAATTTAATGTCATGCCATACCTTTGGTGACCTAGAAATTTTGGCCCTCAGTAAAAATGCTTTTGACACCCCTGTTCTAAATAGTTTTAAAAGTTTTTAAAGGTTGATCAGAATATTAACGTATAATGTTACATGATCTTATTGCCATTCATTTTCAAAGCTGCTTCATCCTAATTATGGTTGCACGGAGGCTGGCACCCATCTCAGCTGACTTTAGGTGAAGGCTGAGAACACCCTGAACATCTCACCAGGCCATCACAGAGCAACACACACACACAACACTCACACCTAGGGGTGGTTCGGAACAGGAAATTAGCCTACTGTGCATCTTTTTGGGGCTTTGTGAGGAAACCGGATTATCCAGAGGAAACACACTCGAGCACGGAGAGAGCATGCAAACGTTAAACAGAAACGCTCCGAGCCCGGGAATCGAACCTGGGACCTTCTTGCTGTGAGGTAAACGTGCTAACCACTGTGCCGCCATCTTATAGTCATTATTTCACCAAATGTATCCTAACTACCCAGAGTAACTTTTCTCTGTTAGACAGAAAACAGTATCAAGATTCGCAGATTGTTACCAAACACTAAGCTTTTGACCTGAAAACTATATAAAATTGTTCAGATATTTCCTTGGGAAGAAACTTACATGTGTCTCTTGTTATTTAAAAAAGCTTTTGCACTATTTTCACCCGATACCCTCAAATAGAGTGTTGCACTCTTCTGGTTCATGTCTGAGAGCAGAGCAGGAGATCATATTGCTGTCTACATTGATTTATTCAAAGTCTCTTTTTATTGAACCAAGTCTTTTGAAATATTTCTAGACGTCTGTATAGCTATCTATGACTCCATTTTAAAAAGGGCAAGAACGGGGAGGAGTGTTTTTCCCTTTGCACTTTACAGACTGATGTACTGCACTAAAAGTTGCTGCAAAAGAAGAACTTTTTTTTATCGATGATGTGTGATATACCTTCAGCTTTTTGTCTGGTTATTCTGGGATGTAAACGATAATTTATGCTGTCTAAACAGAATAGTGACAAACTGATAGTACCAATGGCTGCAAAAGCAAAAGGGAGAAAATGCAAACTTGGGGAACATGATTATAATATATGCTGTATGGCAATCATTTAAGAATATATGTAACTTTCTTGTTCTCAATGTAAAATTCAGGAAGGCTAGGCAATGATTAACTACTAGTGTATATATATATATATATATTATGTGAGAAAAATAACAGTACTACAATTTCATCCCATATAATATACAATATACTTAGCTCTACTGCGACGTATCGAGCACTGTTCTACGGAAAATCGACTTAAGATTTAAGGGTGTTGAAGTCTCCCAGGACGATGAGAGAGTCCCCAAGGGAGCACCCTCTAGCGCACCCCCTAAGGACTCCAAAAAGGGTGGGTATTCTGAAGTGCTATTTGGTGCATAAGCACAAACAACAGTCAGAACCTGTCCCCCCGGAGGGAGGCTACCCTTTCGTCCACCGGAGAGAACTCCAACATGTGGGCGCAGAGGCGGGGGGCAACAAGGATGCCCACACCGGCCCGCCGTCTCTCCCCATGAGCAACTCCAGAATAAAATAAGGTCCATCCCCTCTCGAGAAGGGTGGTTCCAGAACCCAAGCTATGCGTTGAGGTGAGCCCAACTATATCTAGTTGGTATCTCTCAACCTCATGGACCAGCTCAGGCTCCTTCCCCGCCAGAGAGGTGACATTCCATGTCCCAAGAGCCCGAGTCAGTAGCCGAGGATCGGTCCGGCAGAACCTACCCCTTCGGCTGCTACCCAGCTCGCATTGCACCCAACCCCTATTGCCCCTCCCACAGGGATATATATATATATATATATATATATATATTGGTATTTGATGGATTTTCCCTCATTTTCTCCCCTAATTTTAGTCAAATCCAACTCCCACCCTTCAAGTATTGCCTTCCATATCACATGACCACCACCAACCAGAAAGGGGTATAAGCATGCACCCCCTCCGTGACATGCGGTGCTGCCACCCACCTCTTTACGAACTGCCGTGCATGCTTATTTGGGGGGGAGGGAAATCACTTTCCGCCACCTCGTACGAATGAGCTCACGGACGTCCATGACTGGCTGGTGTTCGCTGTTTATGCCATGTGAGAGCTCAGCTAATTAGCTCCCATGGACTCCTAGTCACACATGGCTGTGCCATCTACCTGGATTCGAACTCGCAATCTCCAGGTTGATAATTCTGCACCTGGTTAATGCGCCACTTGGGTACCCGAGTTGATGAAACCCACACATGGGAGAACAATGTAAACGCTACACAGAAATGCCCTCACTGGGCACAGGGCTCGAATCTAGGACCTTCTTGCTGCCCGACTGCTCGGTCGTACTGCATACATAAGGAGTGAGTGTGAGAGTCAATTCTGCCAGAAGAACTGCGGTTGATTCTGAGAGATGCACAGTAACACTTACAGCTCATTTCCATATAAAACTGCTCACACATTGTACCTGATAGTACTATTTAAAGCAAAGGATCATCACACCAATTATTGACATTTATTACAGTTTACTGTGTTTTATAGTGTTTTTTATATGTAAAAACAAATCACAATTTCATTATTATTATTTGAATGCATTGAGCTGAGTAATATGAATGTGTATACCATCAGTTAATCATTCAGAGGTTGCATGCAATCAAGAGCAGGAAAAAATATAACTATGTAAAAATGAACCTAATCGTTATCATTTATCTTCATAGTGATTTTATTATCAGTGCAAACTTTTGGCACGGTTGTTAAAGGCAAACACATTAACATTCCCTGTGGATTATTGTATTAAATATCTCTACACATTCCAAACATACAGGCAGTGAACTGTTTCTAAAATGATTTATGGATTTTAAGTGTTTCATTACCCCCGTCCCCTCAAATGCCAGTAGCTGTTTATTGTACTATTTAATAATTAATCTAAAACTAGAATTTCATCCAAGATGGTCTCTAGGTGGCAGCAAAGTGTTTTGCCAATATTGTTAGAATACATGAACAGGATCAAACTGTATTTTGTTCTTCTTATTTATTATGGTGTCCATATTATCCTACACTATAGAGTGTGGTTATTCTTTAATGGCACCCTACAGTGTCAAATGTAGTGAAGGAATACACTTTACAAACCACACCAACCAAACCACTCATCAGTCTCTCACTCATCTGACCAAACTGCTTAATCGTAATAGTGCAGGGGAGGCTGGAGCCTGTCTCAGCAGACAATGGGCGAAAGCAGGGTACACCATGCACCGCTCGCCAGACCATTGCAAAACCAACACACACACACACACACACACACACACACACAACCATTCACTGTCACATTCACACCTAGGGTCAGTTCGGATCAGCCAGTTAGCCTAGTGTGCATGTCTTTGGACTGTAGGAGGACACCGGAGTACCTGGAGGAAACCAATGCAAGCACAGAAAGAACATGCACACTCCATACAGACATGCTCGAGCCCGGGACCTTCTTGCTGTGAGGTGGACGTGCTAACCAGTACGCCACCGTGCCACCCCAAATAAAACCAAATCAAATGTTTACTAAAAATGGTGGTGGAATTGCTTAATGCCCTATCATTAAAAATAATATATAATTAAGACTGCTTAAAAATAAACGCACTTCCA
Organism: Neosilurus hyrtlii; assembly: GCA_028564935.1. Taxonomy (NCBI): domain Eukaryota; kingdom Metazoa; phylum Chordata; class Actinopteri; order Siluriformes; family Plotosidae; genus Neosilurus; species Neosilurus hyrtlii. The sequence continues at coordinate 13,928 of JAOUQZ010065512.1, forward strand.
TTTGTTTTGATCCGACTAAGTTGAGGGATAAGTTCAGTTGGATCCATCTATCCATTGAACAAGCTGTTTATTCGTCAGGGTCATGGGGAAGCTTCGGGATACACCCTGCAATGCAAAAAAACCTGACAGTATACTAGTGAACTTCCTGCATGGACAGATAATTTCACCGGACAGGACGTCTTGAAATAAGTTGGTTCCACTCCAGAAAGAGGTTTAATTATCAGATCTAGGCAGCATGGTGGCGTTAGCATGTCGGCCTCACAATATGAATGGCCTGGGGAGAAAATGCTCACCTATTGGTTAAAAAAGAAAGGGGCAAAAATGCTTTTCCATTGAAATACTAATTACATTAACTAACTAATAACCTTTTTATGTTACCAGTAATTCACTTTTTTCCATTTGTGAGATAAAATAAATCAATGTTCCATTGATTTGCTCGCCTTCACGCTGCACCCTGAATGCTTTATGCATCTTTCTTGAGCGAAAGATGAGCAGCAGACAAGACTGCTATTTACTCTCAGGGCTGCCGGTGTCACGATTTTTATGCCACACTGGGCTAGTTAAAAACTTCACATTCACAAAAATTCTGGTGTGCAGCAGATAATCAACAATAAATATAGTGAATTTCTGCAGGCAAATAAAGAGACTAAGTGCAGACAGCATATTTATGAAGTACTGAATTATTTCTATTGCTTCTGCAAAATAGAACATCTGGGTTTTTCTTGTAAAACTTTTAGAAAATTATATGATAAAAACCTAGTGTATGTTATCCTGCTAATTAAAAAAAATTTAAATGTATTAGGCTGCACGGTGGCGTAGTGGTTAGCACATCCGCCTCACAGCAAGAAGGTCCTGGGTTTGATTCCCAGCTCGGGCGTTTCTGTGTGGAGTTTCATGTTCTTCCTGTGCTTGCGAGGGTTTCCTCCAGGCACTCTGGTTTCCTCCCACAGACCAAAAGCATGTGACTGTTGGCCCTGCGATGGCCTGGCAAGCTGTCCAGGGTGTACCCTGCCCTCGCCCAGAGTCGGCTAAGATGGCCAGCCTCTCCGCGACCCTAATTAGGATTAAGTGGCTTAGAAAATGAGTGAATGAATGAATGAATGAATGAATGAATGAATTAGATGTATTCATTTCACTGTCATGATTATCAAAACAACATAGAGGGGAAACTTGTTGACCAAATCTGCATGTCTCTGGACTGTGGGAGGAAACTGGACCACCCAAATGAAACCCATGCAGGCACAAGAAGAAAACACTATGCAGAAAAGGCTTCTGTCAACAGGCCCAGCTTGAAACCCAGACCCTGCTCGTTGTACAGACCACTGATTGAGATACACGGAATGTCCGTGAAGGGAAGCGTAATGCTGAGACTGCATCACAAGAAGCCAAATTAATGTAAATGTATCGCCAGAGACTCCGAAAATACTACGCACTAGTGGTCATCACATCACCATTTCAGAAGTCACACTGACAAAAATTTCCATGTCATGCAGCTTCTCATCAAAACCCACTTCCACTTGACGCAACAAGAATTAAACTCGTTACAGCTCATCTCTCCATAGCAGTTCAACATGCTGGTCATAGTTCACTACTGCAAGAGTAGTGCTCAGTCATAATGGTTTACTGTAATAAGAGCAGCCGGTGAGGGCAAACCTCCACCAAGCTATAACAAAATAAAGCAAACTGAACCTCCTGCTGGACCTGCTGTACTATCACATTAAAAAAAAAGTAAGTAAGTAATTAAGTAAATAAATATATTAATTTAAAAAATGGAGTTTCCCCATGGTAAATAGAAATTAAAAAATCTGCATCATATGCAGATAAGACTTAGTCTGATGTAAAAGCTTTTGGTCCTGAACATTCAAATTGGATTTGACAGTGACAAGATATTTTAAAATTTCACCCATTAAAGAGATTAAATAGATTTTTGTGATGTTAACCAACAAACACACACTTACCCACTTACCTCATTTGCCGAACTGCTGAATCCTACTATGGACAGGCTGGAGCCTATCTCAGCCGACACTGGGTGAAGTTGGGGTACACGATCACAGGCCAACTCACACAGAACAATTGACAATCACATCCGCACCTAGAGGCAATTTACTGCATGTACTGTGCATGTCTTTGGATTAAGGGAGGAAACCGGAGCACCTAACTCTGGGTGAAGGAGGGGCTAACCCTGAACAGCTAGCCAATCCATCGCTGGGCCAACACACACTCACACTCAGAATCTGGAACAGCCAGTTAGCTAAATGTGCATGTTTTCGGACTGTAGGAGGAAACCGGAGTAAATGGAGGAAACACACGCAAGTATGGGGAGAACATGCAAACTTCATACAGTAAGTAAGCTGATCCCAGGGGTCAAACTTGGGACGTTCTTTCTGTGAGGAGAAAGTGCTAACCACTACATCACCGTGCCCCCTGAAACCAATTTAGATTATCAAAATAAAAGTCCCCCCAGGAATAGAGGTACTGGACTTTCCTTTAATTTGGACAGACATCTGGATTTTTAGAGCATGTCTATCCAAAACAGTATTAACAGAAACAAGTGAAACTGTGTCTTGTGTGAGAAGAACAAAGCCATGTATCTAGCATACATACTGATTCCTATACATTTTAGACATTCTGTGGCACTACAAGTGGAATTGAAATGAAGCAGTCTGTGTTTGTGGCATGCAAAACCAGCTCTGCCACTGGAGGACAACCAGTTGTGTTGGTATCTACAGCATGACCTAAAATATGTTCTCACATTTCAAAGATAAATAAAAATAAAATGATTAAAGATAATCAAATAATTATTTGTACACATGAAGAACCTATCCATCCTAGTTCTTACACAACCGGTATTTTGTATTGATAGAAGTGGAGTTCTATGTGTAAGATTTTCCCTGTAGTTTTCCAGAAAATCCCTTTAAATAAAGCATTCTTCCACGTGGAACAGATCTTATTCTTAGGCACACGAGCACTCCTAGGCTGACCAGGTGATTTTCATTTTAAACCCTGAACTTGTAGGCCCTCTGCACACCAATCACTAAACTCTTCCAAAGTAAAAGCACAGTGTCCTCCCAACTATGCTATGTTGCGCTACTAACAGACCCGAGCACTGCCTCTTCCTCCTTCCTTCAGCCAGTGCTAGAGCCTTTCACAATTTGGAACCCAAAAAAGCCCTCCCATATTTCGAAAGGCTGTAGTACTGGCAGTAGTGAGGAGCGAGAGGCAGCGCTAGGCTGTGTTGGTAGCCCAACCCGATCCATCGACAGTATTAAATGAAGTTTAATTAAAATAATTATTTTTAGCTCCTGCCCTCAAAGTGACTCAAGAGCTATAGGATTGGGTTCCGTCCGTCCGTCACACTTTAGTTTCCGAACATTTACTTGCCATGCTCTGAAGCTGGGACTTACAGACTTGGTTTGCTTGATCACTACTATGTGTGCTAGGATGAGTTTGTGTGTGAGTGACCTTGACCTACTTTTCTAGGTCACAGAGGAAAGCTGTATATCAGGTTTCTGGATAATTTCTTGCTGCGCTCTGGAGCTGGGCTTTCAAACTTGCTATGCTTGTTCTATATTGGCATGTTATGAAATGGTCGTTTGGGCAGGAGGGTCTGGACACCTGTGGTCTACTTTTTTCATTTACCTTTGAAATGTAGAAGAGTTTTTTGGAGACCCTGTACAAGAATTTATTGTTTATCATGCTTGGAAACCTTTGGGGTTCTTATCCACTTTAGATTGGAGTCTTATACAGCAATGCGTGACATTCAGCAAATGTTTCACTGCTCTCCAGTCAGAGAAATACACAACCACATCCATTTCTATAATTTCACAACCAGCCGATTGATGATTACAATGTACAGGTGAAGGTTGTTGGCAATCATGTCTCATTATCTTTGGCAATATATAGCCTGAAGTGGACAGCTGTGGAGGAAGAAAACGTGTTTTGCTGCTCAAGCAAGCCAGTTTGTTGAACGACACTTCTATGTTGATTGTAGCCTTAAGTTTTTCTGTTTTTTTCCCCCCCATTGTAACAGAAGTCATTGATGTGACATATTATGGATGGAAGTGGACAGTAGTGAAGGGAGAAAGTGTTTTCGCTGCTCAAGCAAGACAGTTTGTTGAATGACACCATGTTGATGGCAGCCTAAGCAGTATTTTTCCTCTGTGAAAAAGCCATGGATGTGCTGGGAATAGTTGTGGACAAGCTCAGTTTAATAGTATACTTACAAAAATTGCAACAAATAGCTCTGAAAGTGTTACAACCTTTTCAGCAAAAGTTCTTACCAAGTGTCCACAGGATCTTAATTTTGAGCCCAACTTCTAATTTTCTTCCTATGAGACTTCTGATCCTTGCTTCACTGTTTTAAAAGAGTACATTCAAGTCATGTAAACAGCAAACACTGCTCTCATCTTCACATGCATGAGCACATGCAAGCTGGACAAAATGGAGGTTGTTGTCTCAGTAGACATCTTCAGTTTATTGAATTAATGAGGAGCAGTGAAACAGAGGAGCCTAATGTGAAACCAACTCTGTGGGAGCCTTCAGAGAACTTAAAATCAAAGCCAAGGACTGCAGCAACATGGAGCTTGCAATCAATGTGAAGACCACAGATCAAAGGAGCATTGCAAATATTCTACCACCAGCTTTCCTATTGTATAAGGCAATTGTGGGTAACCTCAGGCCTGTGAAAGGCAGTCCTGTTGTCCTGTCAACATTCATATATTTAGTTTAAGCTACCGCTTCTACCTGATAAGGGTCAAGCTAGATCCAGAGCTAATCACTGGAACACTGGACATGAGGTGGGAATACAACATGAATGGGATACCAAAGCATTTCAAGGCACCATGAACACATATTCACACGTCATGCACACCTAGGACAAATGATTTTATCTACCTCCCCGAAGACTGATCTTCCTTCCTGAAGACCTTTATTCCAACCATAAACATGCCCAACTGACCATCTAACCATCTAATGAAGACTGAAGACTTTGAAATGAAGATCTGCCAACCAATATGGTTGGAGTGAAAGTCTATGGTATGTCTGATGGACAGGGTTTTGCACCACTGTTTTTGCCAGTTCGCATTGACATGGGAGGAACAACTTGATCCTGGAGCTGTAACAATAATATACCAACCTATTTACATGGTACTTACAGTCACTTGCATATGGTGACTACAGATGGTCAGATTTAATAAATTGTATAAATGTATTGGTGGGGATGGTGGTATAGTGGTTAACGTGCTGGGCTCATGATCAAAAGATTGTGGGTTTGAATCCCTGTTAGACCCACCGTGCTAAGACCCTTGGGCAGGGTCTTAACCACAAATGTGCCTCTGTCCCCCTAGCAGTATTATTGGATATCAGTAAAAATTACTGTGACGGTAACCTCTGATGGCCTAGTGTCCCATCCTAGTCGCTTCATGATACGGAACCTGGGGATAAGCTCTAAAAAGCCCAACAGACTTACTTTCCTTTATAAGTTTATTAAAAGCAACACTGTGCTTTGTGAACCTAATAAACTTGCATATGACCAAGTTTAATGTATGTAAACTATATGATAACACCTACTGAATCACAGGTTGTGACACATTTCAATAAACAAGATACAAGTCAACATAATTTCATAGCAGCAGTCACATTTTGAGAGGGTCATTCTCATTTTGCCACCGTCAGAATTTTGTCTCAGGCTATCATTGGTTACAGACCTATGACAACGGTAATCTCCCACTGTGATGTAGTACCACTATATTAAAGCCATGACCAAAGATACCATCATGTTTCTTTTTTTTTTTTTGTCATCATTCATCTGGGACAGCTCAACATTGCAGTGTATATTAAGGCCACTCACCTTAGTATCTATTATATAGTCAGCTGATGAACTGAATTTACTGAATTACCAGGTTCTCCCAACAGTGGACTTTTTTCTTTCCTGGTGGAACGGAAATAAAAATTTATTCACTCATCCATTCATTTTCTAAGCTGCTTAATCCTTTAAAATTTATTTATTTATTTATTTATTTATTTATTCCCAACCCCCCATATTCTCCCTACTTTAGTCATTTCCAATTTCCACCCATCAACTTTTTTTTTGCCTTCCCTATCACATGACCACCACCAACCAGGGAGGGCACACGCCCCCTCCATGACATGCGATGCTACCGCTCGCCTCTTTTAGAACTGCTGCGCATGCGTATTTGGGGGCGGCCTAACACACTCTGAGGGAAAGTGCTATCTGCCCCCTTGTACGAATGAGCTCACAGACGCCCATGATTGGCTGGTGGTCGCTGTGAGTGATAAGGAAGTGAGCGTATGCCATCCCTCCCTCCCGTGAGAGCTCGGCCAATTAGCTCCCATGGACTCCCGGTCACGGATGGCTGTGGCATCAACCCGGATTCAAACCTGCAATCTCTGGGTTGATAGTCGCGCACCTTGTCGATGCGCAGGAGCCCTAAGCTGCTTAATCCTAATTAGGGTCGCAGGGAGGCTGGCGGCCGTCTCAGCTGACACTGGCCAAGGGCGGGGTACATCCTGAACAGGTTGCCAGGCCACTGCAGGACCAAAACTCACAACCATTCACATTCACTCTCACACCTAGGGGCAATTTGGAGCAATTTTTTTACTGTATCTTGGTGTCAAACTGCCACAGTGGTTTAGTGTGTATAGTGGGTTTAACATGGTTTTATTACCAACAGACAGGCTATCATGCTGAATTTAATATTACAAGAAATAGAATTAGTCTGAAGGAGAAAGAAAATGAATGGCAAACTGGGTAAAGAAAGATTTGAGACACAAGCAGAGCATATCTAACAGACTGATTATACAGATGACCATGATGTATAATTATCAGTTAACTGATAGCCTCACAGAAATTAAATAATTAATAAATAAAGTAGACAGTCTGAATGAAGGCACAGCCTTTTTGCTATGAACACATGCTATAAATAACTGACGGTCAGGCAGCTAATATAGGCAATATAAAGTTTAAAAAAAATCTTTTGAACTTGAAGTGTACACATGAAGTAAAGTGAATATGTATCTGGTGGCAAAAACATGATGACAAGCTCAACTACACAACAACAAATTATGAGGAAAAAAAGAGAGAAATATACTTCAACATAAAGTCAAAGGTGAGCTGTGAATGTCTTAACATGTTTGCGTTCTGTCTTCAGGACAAAATGACTTTTAAATTATCTTTGTAAAGTATTTTTTAACTGCAAATTAGCCTCACACTACAAATCCAGCAGTTTATATTTGTGCAGGTATGCTGTTATTTTCAAGCACTTTTCCGAGCACTGGATAATAGATATCTTCACTCTGTGGCTTTGGAAGACGATCCTGTAATGAATTTTCATTCTCTCCATCCATCTGTATTCTTTGTTGTCACCATCAATCCGGTAGCTGTTTCAGCTGTTTCAGTGGCTGAACGGGAAAAAAACAAACAAAAAAAAGTGCAAGGAAAGTAAAAATAAAAATAAAAATGAAGAAATTCAGCACTCCTTCCTAGGTCTTCGTTATACTTTATTATAAAGTGATGGATGAGAAAATGTGTGTTGGTGGCTGTTCTTTCTTTTCTGTGCTAATGCACTATTTGCTATCTCCAACAACATACAAAATTAAATTGCTTATAATGACATGAGCACACAAAAACACTGCTTGTAGTAATAAAGAAATGACAATCTCAGAAATATACCTGACAATCTTAGCAGAGAACATACAGCTCCCAGGGTAAGAATAAATTTGAACTTTCTTATTTGTGCTTGTGCCTGTGGCACATTAGATAAAACGCAGTGTTTGCAAAACAAAACTTTAAAAATACTCACTACTCAGGGAAAAAGAAAGACAGAGCTCCAAGACAGAAGAAGGCAAAGAAATGACATCAGATGGGTGTTGATCATCTGGTACGGTAAATTGACATGACATGACACAAGAATGTAAAAATTAAATTTCTAAATGTAAATTTTCAAGGCTCTTAGCTTTATTTTAAATTTACATAATATAAAATTCATTTTGAGGTGGTTCGGGCATCTGATTGGAATACCTCCCGGTTGCCTCCCTTAAGAGGTTTTCCGGGCATGTCCAACTGGGTGAAGTCCCCCGAGTAGACACAGAAATCAGTGGAGGGATTATATATCCCAACTGGCTCGGAAACATCTTGGGATCCTCCCAGGAAAAGCTGAAGAGTGTCACTGGAACCCAAGAAAACAAGTGACACAAGAAAACAACATGGTGTCACAATGTCCTTCTGTTCAATTCCGTATACAGCCCAACAATCACTTCCAGGTTCCTACAGTGGAAGAACTACAACATGCCCCTGCAGGCTCAGTACAGGGTGAACATGTGCAGATGGCCCACGTGTTGACAATCTGTGCAGCTTTCGGAAGGTCTATATATAGCATTGTTATGGCATCCTTTAACCGCTACTCTGCCAAGCCTTAGTTTCTGTGTGCTTGCTCATCTGTTTATGACCTCTTTTGTTTGTCTGTTCCTGATTCTTAGCATAGCCTGTGTGACATTGCCTGTATTGTGCAAGATCTTTGCCTGCCTAATATTTGACCTTGAGTTTAATTCTACTTATGATATTCTGTATGCCTTATTGCGTTAACTGTGCCTGTATAACATTGGTTTTTGGATAGTGATTATGGATATCTGTGCCTGGTTGGCTAATAACCCTTGTTTACATGTTCTGCATTTTCGCATTCGCTCTTCACTTCGACACACAGTGGCATTACGGGGGGAAAAAATTAAACATTGCTCAAACTACATCAAACCAGAAGCAGTGCGTAAAGCTCTGCTCTTTGGATGTCCCAGGGTAGTATCGCCCCTCACCGTGTGATGTAACAGAGTGTGTAGGTCATCAGTAAGTGATGAAGTTACAGATTGTGTAGGTCATGTGACACATCAGGATGGAAGGAAAAAGTGATATAGTGACAGAGGGACACCCCCCCAGTAGAGCATCTCTATCCCCTTATACGGTACATCCCAAAATACAACCCCCCCCCAACTTCTTGTTATTTGTTGCAAAGGAAATTCTAATACTGGGAGGTTTACATGACTGAAACTGTTTGCATTCCAACGTTTGCTTAACACCACCTTACAAAGTTTTGTTAGCTTTGTTTACTTTCATCCTTTAAAATGGATCCAAAACTAGCGGTAGCCAAATAATTGACAGTGATTGCCACTATCTTTATAAACAGACGCCACAGACAGAGAAGTATACCCACGATGAAACCTTGAATAAGGACTTCAGTGAGTACCATGCCAGCAGACACTAAGAGCATATGTTACACTTTTCAACAAATTGAAGAATGGCAACAATCCAGCCTTTCTTCAATGTTTTGTGAACTGAAGAAACATCCACCGATCAGCCCTGACATTTAAACCACCTGACCAGTCTGCGGCTAGGCAGCCTAATACAAAGCAAGCTACAATTATTTGTGTATTCTCACTCCTTTCTGTCATTTCTTCTGCCAGTATAAACAGTTTCAGCAGTTTGTGCTACAGTACTTGTTCTAGGGGATCAGAGCAGACGTACCAGCCTTCGCTCCCCACACACATCAGTGATCCTTGGGCACCAATGACAGTCTTACCAGATGCCCCTCCCCAACCCCTCCATCCCAGCGTACTGCGCGGCAATGATTGGTTGGTGTTTTTACAAGATTGCAGTGGCCACAGATGACGGATTTTTTCAGACTTTTTCAGATCTCGTAAATTATTCGTTGCTGTCAGAATAAGGCCATTTTAACCAATTTACCAGTTTGTGTATACTGATAAAAATGTATCAACCCCAGCTTTAAACCAATTAAGCAAAACAAAATGTGTTTTTAGGCTTCCTGTACAATTAGACTAATCATATAATCTATGGGTACCCCCCTCCCCCCTCCCCCAACAGCACAAAAGGATTGATTGATGTTTTGAATATGAAGGGTTAACTAAATCCCTAAAGCTAAACTGATACTTAGAGATGCTGAGCAAAGATTCTCTATTCATGTGTTTGTTTAAATCTCAGATAGGTGGTCTAGATACCCTGACACTCACTAACATGTCTCTGAACAGGCTGCCCTGGTCGATCCAAGGCATTAAGATTAACATCCTAATTTAATTAACCGGGATATTTTGAAACTAATCAATAGACAGGAGAGGGTATTAACAGTAAAATAAACACAAGTCATAGTGAATAGCAGCTGATATTGATTTGCTTCAAGAAGCACAGCTGCAAAGTGCCCCATCATTTACCCAAGGAGGATTTGTGGGTATTACTGAAATGTGCTTGTTTGTTTACCAGCTAAAGTGTGAATTATAAAAGTTATAGAGTATATTAATGACATGTACGAGATATTTAATCTCCCAACAAGTCTAAACTCTAGGGTGTCTGATGTCTATTTAATTTGAGGGAGTATGCAGATTGTTTTAGTGCCACTCTTCAGGAAAACAAAGCTTCCTGTTCAGATATTATGCCATGGATAATGTACAATGAGCTGTTAGTTGCTGCAAAATAAATCCTGGCACAGTCATTGGAACCTCAACATGTAGCAGAAGTAGTTACTTCCACCAAGGAAGGAGGTTATGAGATTAGCCGTGTGAGTGTGAGTGTCTGTGACCATAATAACCCGAAAACTAAAGGATTTCCATGAAATTTCCATCAAATGTGGGTCTTGGGCCACCAAAGAACTGATTACATTTTGAGCATGATCTAGAACCAGATCGGGATCTACGAGGGTTTTACAAGATATTTTAAATATTGCTGCAAAATGGCAAGAAGGAAATCACCCAGAATGCGCAGGGAGAAAAAACTACAGGGCTCAAAATTGATTGCGGAAAAGGCTACAAGGGTAAAACCTAACTCTACATTATATGCTAATAAAGCCTGGGTTGAAAAGTTTAGATATTGCACTTGTTGGAGGTCTGCACTCTGACTGCATTTTTGGTTTATTTTGCCTTAATGACAGGTTTCCTCTATGTTATACAACTTATTACATGACTACTTACTAAGGAGATCAATAGTTTGACACAAAATATTGATTTAAATGACTTGAAAATGATTCTATTGCTTCCGGTAATTATATGCTCCATAAAAAAATTATACATTCTTATACTTAACAATGGAACTTTCAACAGGCAACAGACCTCGGGGTTGCCCGCAACTCCAATTCAAAGATGTTCACTGAAAAAAATGGAAGAAGGGGGGTTGTTCAATTTAGAAATATGCTTTTTGTATATAATACAAATAGGTTTCTCTTCGAAACATGATTTATTCTTTAAAGGTATTTCAGTATTGAGGAATTTAAAACCTGCATGTTTCAACAAGAGAAAAGTTATGTTTAATCAGCCGGAAAGAGAAAAGACCGCCTCCTAGGGGCGGACTCCAGAATAGAAAAGTGATTGAGGAGTTGAAGTGTCCTCCATTTTCTCTACCTTGATTGCAGACTGTATGCATTTTACGCCTACCTCGTCAGTTCTAAGTTTGTTGTTTGTTGATCTATCTTTCCTGACTTTTTATGGAACTGACAGAATTCCAGCCCACTTTTTATGGTTCGGGGGTGATTTTTCTTTACTGTGAATACTGATCCTCGGAAACAAGTCTTTTTTGTTGTTTAATGTTTTTTAAAATTTTTATTATGTGTACCGCGGTGTGTATCACCAAGAGTAGGCTGCATAGCCGTCAGCATGTTTCTGCACTGTGATGGCCTGGCAAGCTGTCCAGGGTGTACTCTGCCCTCGCCCAGAGTCATCTGAGACGGGCTCCAGCCTCCCTGGGACCCTAATTGGGACTAAGTGGTTCAGAAAATGAATGAATGAATTTAATGTGCTCAACATCAATATATTATGTTCAGTAAACATAACTTTATTGTGTCAGAACGATGTCCATAATTCTTTTAATTTAAATCCAACAGACTTTATTTTCAGTGTTTGCAAAACACTCATGAAGGCTCTCGACAGCTGGGAAGAACTTTGCTAATGCTGCTTAGGCTGGAGGCAACAGCTGAACATAAAATTACGATGAGGAGAAGAGAAGCTATGACTTGAATCTGACCAATCGACCTCAACTTACGGATGTTTTCAAATGCAGCCACAATAAAGATTGTCATTCCCGCATTGGCTTGCATATCCACTACAGATGCTGCTCCAGCAACAAATAACTGTGAACTCCAAAGCACATATTCACAGTGACTCATGACTGACGGATGCGATATAGGGATATAACAGAAATAAATACAATTGCTGATTGCCATTCAGAATTGAGTAGCCATATAAGAAATCTCACCTCATTTTCTGAACTGCGAGAACTAGAGTCACGGGAAGACTGGAGCCCATCACAGCCAACTCCGGGCTAAGGCAGAGTACAAACTGAACAGCTCTCCACAACCATTCACACCCATATTCACACCTAGGGGCAATCGAGAATATCCATATAGCCTGTACATGTCTTTGGACTATAGGAGGAAACCGGAGCTCCCAGAGGAAATCCACACAAGTACTGGAAGAAAAAGCTAACTCCACACAGCCATCAAAGCCAAGCTATTCTTTCTGAAAGGCAGAGGGAGGTGTTAACCACTATCCTCACCATGCTGCCCACAAATGCTACCTGCACTAATAAAATTTAATATACAAATCTGACTAAGAGTCTTCCAAAAGTTCACTTCCAAGTATTTCATCAGCAGCTACAGGGCTGTACAATTATATCTGTAAAAGCTAGTGTAGCAGCTGGTTTTTATTTAAAGTTATAGTTGATTGAGGACCAAGACTCAGGTGTGATTCCTGCTTGGTTAGAATAAAACAACTGCAGCCAAACCATGGAGCCAATTCACCATTCTGCACACTTGCTACTTATACCTGACAGTATTTAAAGAACAACACTATAAAAAGAAATAATGCTTGAAACTCAGAACTTAATTTAAACAGTCTAAAATACAAATTAAAAAAAATCCTCAATACATGCTATTTTTGAATAGAAATCTATATTTTTAACTTTCTAAGAAATGCTCAAGACATCATATACTGGCTCAGAAGGTAGTGCTGCTTCCTCACAGCTTCGGGGTCCCTAGTTTAATCCGGAGCTCTCATTATGGTCTCTAGAGTTTTTCATGCAGTCTCTTCTGCGTAGGTTTTCTTTGGCTTCTCAGATTTCCTCATACCTTCCAGAAAAACATCCTGGTAGGTGAATTGGTGTCAGAAAGGAGATTCAAAAGAAGGATTAGGATCCATGTGCATGAGATTTATTCATTCATTCATTTTCTAAGACGCTTAATCCTAATTAGGGTCACTGGGAGGCTGGCGCACATCTCAGAGGACTCTGGGTGAGGGCGGGGTACACCGTGAACAGCTCGCCAGGCCATCGCAGGGCCAACACACACACACACACACACAATCATTCACATTCACACTCACACCTAGAGGCGATTTGGAACCACCAGTCTGCCTACTGTGCATGTTTTTGGACTGCAGGAGGAAACCAGAATACCCGGAGGAAACCCACGCAAGCACAGGGAAAACATGCAAACTCCACACAGAAACGACCGAAAGTGGGAATTGAACCCAGGAACTTCTTGTCGTGAGGCAGATGTGCTGCATGAGATTTACTGACAGGAATTTTCAAATACTGATTATGTTGAGCTATTGGAAAATCCTGTTAAAAAAAAACCCTATGCACAAGGCAGACAGCATACATTAAATGGGGATACATCCATATGTGTTTTTTGAACATCCAATTTTAAAATTAATCCATTTTAATTAAAATTATCATCATCATCATCATCTTCCTCTTTATTTATATTGCACCTTTCATACGGCCAATACATACAGAGGCATCTGACACCTTTCCAATGCACTTCAGAGGGCTTTCGAAAAAAGCAATTACCCATGTCCACCAATTACCCATGTCACTTATCTGTCAGGGTCACAGGGAAGCTGAAGCTAATCCCATCTGACTTGTGCAAGAGGCGGGTACACCCTGAACAGGTTGCCAATCCATCACAGAGCTAACACAAACATAAAGAACCATTCACACTCATATTCAAAGCTACAGGCCATTTATAGTCACAGAGTGACCTAATGTGCATGGCTTTTGTCTGTGGGAGGAAACCCAAGCAAACAATGGGAGCACATATGAACTGCGAATTGACAATTACATAAAACAGTTAGAGGATAAATGGCGAATGATATTGAACTTATATAGATTATTCAGATATAGCAGTATCCAAACGTTTGAGACCACACTGAAATTCTACTGTTTAACTAAGTAGAAATAAACAAAAATAAAAATTCCAACAATATCAAATGTACATAATTATTATTCAGGATGAAGAGTGATTTGTTGTTCAGTGTTTAAATGTAAGCAGATTTGTGGCATTGTGACATTTGTGACTCCTTTCTACAAAAGGTCGGATATTCCTTGGGATTTATCCCCTCCACTGAAGAATGCAGTCAGACAGCACTCTCAAGACTCTGATCTGACATGAATTACACACATTTGTAAAGTTCATGCCAACTTAAGGGTAACATGGTGGTGTAGTGGTAAGCACTTCCACCTCACAGCAAAAAGGTCCTGGCAGCGAGCCCTGTACCTTTCTCTTTTGAGTTAGAATGTCTTCCCTGGGCTTACTTGAGTTTCCTCTGGGTGTTCCGGTTTCCTCCTACAATCCAAAGACATGCATTAGGCTGACTGGATATTCTCGATATCTACAGGGTGTAAATGTCAGTGTGAATGGTTGTGTATTTGTGTTGGCCCTGTGATGGCCTGACCATTCAGTGATATACACAGGCAGCACGGTGGCCAAGTAGTTAGCACACCTGCCTTACTGCATAAAGGTCCTGGGTTCGATTCCCGGGCTAAGGACGTTTCTGTGTGGTGTTTGCATGGGGTTCCTTCAGTTTCCCCCCAAAAGTGATTCAGCCGTGAGTGAGTGATATCCATAGAGACTGGGGTGAATAACTGTTCTAGTATATACTACACTGAGTGGCACAGTGGTTAGCACACCTGCCTCACAGCAAGAAGGTCCTGGGTTTGATTTGGTTTGATTCCCGAGGCGTCTCTGTGAGGAGTTTGCAAGTTCTCCCTCGGGTACACAGAGGAAACCCTCACAAGCACAGGGAGAACATGCAAACTCCACTCAGAAGTGCCTTGAGCCTGGGAATCAAACCCAGGACCTTCTCCCATTTGTCCTCCCACAGTCCAAAAACATTCACAGTAGGCTAATTGGCTGTTCCAGACTGCCCTAAGTGTGAGTAAATGGTTGTATATTTGTTGGCCCTGCAGCGGTCTGGCGAGTGGTTCAGGGTGTACCGTGCCTTCGTCAAGAGTCAGATAGGCGCCAGCCACCCCGTGGTGTTAATTACGATTAAATGGCTTAGAAAATGAATGAATGAGTGATTGACTGATTGGATAATTGCATAAATGGGCAGGTGTATAGGTCTTCAACTGTGCATGAATACAGTGATGTTAGCATTAAAGCATTTTCATGGGGACCTTTTTAAAAAAACAAAACCCAAAAAAAAAACCCCAAAGATGAAAAACAAGCGCTCATTTTATGATTTCCATTTCGTAGAGATTTTCTGGAATATAACTTCCAGTCTCTATCTGACAAACTAAATTGGATTTTTTTTTTGTTTGCCAGAGTTCAGCTCACTCGATTTCATTACAGTTTAAAATGGGAGCTCTTCTCTAAGCGTGAGAGAGTGTGAGTGAGTATGTAAGGCAGCTGGAGGGATTTTGGAGTGAATGAATTAGGACAGAACCAGTGAATCATTGTCAGCTTTGCTCTGACCTCCCCTGGTGCCTGCTGGGAAAAAAAGTGTCAGCAGATTCATTCTTCCTTGACTCACACTATCTGTTCCCATCTTTCAAACCAGCACAAAAGAATGTGATAAGGGCTGCACAGAAATGAATTGAGTAGAATGTTCCCATGGAAACCCCATTTTAATGGTGTTCTAATTGCAACCAATTATTCTGAGTGTGAGGATGAAAAAGAAAATTAGTGAAAACCCTTAAAAAAGGAATAAAAGGTGTTATGTGAATGTGTCTGGACAAGCATACCACAGTCACATACAAAAGACAGCCTGAAATAAAGGACTCTTATGTATTTTCAGTTTAAAAAAAGTGGGAAACCTGAACATGTAAAAGACAAAATTACACACTGACCCTATACCAACCTATATACCAACAAAGCATGTGAGCATAAATGGAAAGGTGCTAAACAGGCAAAGATTAGCAACCTTTCAATAGAAAGCACTGGTATTGCACTCTACACAATGGCAATAGAATGCCACATTAATCAAAAGAGTGTAACTCTAATTAGTATATACTACATAGGAAAGGCAAAATTTGATTCGTCCACCATCTCTGTGAGCATGCGTTAACTGGCGTGCAGTAACTTTTTTTCTTACCTCTTACTTTATTAATTCATTCATTCATTTTGTGAACCACTTAATCCTAATTAGGGCTGGCGACCATCTCAGCCGACTCTGGGCAAGGGCAGAGTACACCCTGGACAGCTCGCCAGGCCATCGCAGGGCAGAAACATCCTGACGGCAACACAGCCTACTCTTACAACGGTTCTTTTACATGCCTTGCACCAATGACAGTGAAAGACATGGCTGGCCTTTGATAACCCAGTTAGCTGCACTGGGGGGACAGCAGTGACAACCCGACCTTGTGATCAGTAATCCAGCACCATACCACCGTGCCACCACTGCCTCCCTTCACGTATTTATTCTTTTATTTTTCATAAGTAGCTGCCCTCTCAGTATGTGGGTTGAGAAAGTTTTTGTACTTTTTTCAAAGAGCAGCAGCTCTTTGTTTACTGCAGGGATCAGCTGACTGACCTGGTGCCGGCCGGATTAGCTTTACACAATTTCCACTGGGACCAATAACGTATTCTGATCACAGGATTAAAAAACATTATCACGAGTGGAAATTGAATCAAGAAGGCTTACTCATGGTAGAATCATGTCGTGGACATCACTTGAAGCAGGCAGCTCCCTGTATACCATGAAAATCTTCATTCATTCATCCATTCATTTTCTGAACCGGTTAATACTAATTAGGGTCGTGGGGAGGCTGGCGCCAATCTCAGCCGACTCTGGGCGAGGGCAGAGTACACCCTGGACAGCTCGCCAGGCCATTGCAGGCCCATAAAATCTTCTGTTAGTCTGTGTTTCCATGTAGTATATACTAAAACACTTTTATGGACTGCAGGTTACTAATGCTTCCATATAGTTTAAACTAAACTTTGAATGACCAGGCTCAGAGGACACTGTTAGCAAAATAGCGCTTAGCTCGGCTTAAAATGCAGAGCTCACCTGCCCTGCTTTTATCGTGGTTAAAATATGTAAATACAAAATATAAAAATGCCAATATAATAAGCATCATCCTCCTCACCTTCAGTGCATAATTGCTAATTAGACACAGATACTAATGAACTGGGCAAGTAATTTAGTAGAGCGCTGTAACACCAAGGCATGGGAGGAATGAAAAAATAAATAAATAAACCCCTGAAATCATTATTTACCAAAAAAAATAAAAAGTTGCAGTTGCATAGGTTTGTAATTTCCTCAGATATTCTCACACACTTCTACACTATCACATGTGGAACACTGAAACATTAAAAAAAAAGGAAGAAGAAGAAGAAAAAAAGTCCTGGTCATCTGGAAAAGGTGACATTTTTTGTTCCTCAGAGATAATGGTTTTGGTTCATCTAACTTTACTGCACAGTTCATTGCACAAAAATATGGAAAATTCTCAAAAATATTGCCCTGACCCTGCTTAACATGACATCTAAGTGTAGGCAGAGGTAGACGTGCTGCTGCATTCATATCTCAGGGTCATATTCCCCCTGTAACTGACAAAAAGACAAAATAAAGGAAGAAAGAACAAGCTTTTGTGTCACCAAAAGTAGAATCTGTTCTCAGTGTTCATTATTCTCTGACAGCTACGAGACTGTATTTCAGACTCTACAGAATGTAACTTTCCACTGTACACTGGATGTACCTAATCTGATATGGAATCAACAGCCTCCTGTATCAAAGAGTATGAACAACATGTTCTGGGTCTGTATTAGAAAACTATCACTTATTGAATGTATGAAAATCCAGCAGTATAAAGTGATTGGTGATAAATCTCACGCATGCCACAGTGCTTTGCTAATGAGCAACCAGTCATATTCATGCATAACCCCAATTAAAAAAAAATTCAAAGATTTATGATCATACCGGATCATGCCTGATTTTAATGCAGTAATGTCTGAGGTTTGGTAGATCAAGGGTCTCGTCCATTGCTCACAGAGATTTCTGCAGATTTTCAGAACCTTTTGACAATATTATGTACTGCTTTTATGTCGAGAAACATTATTCTGAAATATTTCACAATTTGTACCTAATGCATTGTGCCCAGATGCATTTTCCCCACCCAGTCATGAATCGTAGTTTGTTTAGTTTTGTTAATTTATCTTGTTTAGGTTGTCGATGACCTGGTTACATTACCAATACTTTGCATAACAAAAGTTCCAACATTCTTAAATATCTGCAGTACTGAATTAGGATGTTTGCTATGAGTGTTTCAGACCCATTTCTGTCATGCCTGGGTGATCATGCTGTGCAATTCATTACTTCAATATGAATGTTTTGCAAACTGCCGCCGAGTCATCTGCACAATCGCAAATGTAAAGCACAAAACTTCCTTGGAACAAAAGCCCGCTTATATAGCTGGGTAGAGGTCAATATAAATTACCCTGCAATTCTTGCTTTACTAACCCACGTCCCTTGTAAAGTCAGTGTAATGGCGCTGTGGGTTTATAAGGCTTGTGTAAACCTCTACTGAAACCTTACTGCACTATACAGTAGCTATGTTTAGTGGGTTTATACAGACCAACTCCAGTGATATTAAATAGGCTTAATTAGTTACGAATGTTGCCAGAAACTGCAGGTGTGGAAGACAGTAACTAGCACTGGCGTTTCCACTGCAATACAGACTGTAAGCACGTCTATGGTCTTGTATTGGTTTCTGCGATTTCAAAGCAGGCAGTTGCTGACAGATGTTGTTGGCGTAGGTTGCTGTACCATTGATTTTTCTGCAGTCTCCCTTCTTACTTTTCACTAGAATACTAACAAACATCCTGAAAATGCTGTGAATACAGCCAGTAGTTGTAGAAATTCACAAAAATGTATCAGAGACCCTGCAAAGGGTGGAAGCATTATAACTAGTCACACCTCTTCTGATGACCACACTAACTAGTCTATCCTGTCTGAACTAGTGGTGGCTCAGTGTTTAATGTGATTGGTTACTGATCTGAAAGTTTGCGATTCAAGACCCAGTACTATCAAGGTGTCACTGTTGGGCCCTTGAGCAAGGCCCTTAACCCTCAACTGCTCAGTTGTATTAAAATAAAAAAAGAAAGTAAGTCACACAGGATAAGGGCATTTGAAAAGTGCCGCAAATGTAATGAAAAATAAACTACATGACCAGTCTTGTGTTGCCTTACACCAGTGAATGTGTATAAAAGTCTGAGGAATCATAAAATAAAGGGAGAACATTGTTGACCACAGGCCTAGGTACTGTGTTTTTCTCAGGTCTGATGAGGTAAGGTGACTTTTTTAGCAGGGGTGGTAATATCTAAAACCGTTCATACCCCTTCCAGCATTTTAGAGAAAGACCTCACTGCACATGCATTGTGGGCTGCACTAACTCTGACAGTCTAGTCACTATGATGAACAGTGACTATGCAGCAGAGCACATGTACTGTTTTTTATTTCACCACCTTCCAGTATCAAATGCTAAATGGCAGTCTTGAATCTACTGGATAATGTGGGATTTACAACATGTCAACATATGTCAAAAGTTGGGATGAAACCAAAGCTCCTACTGCTGTTCTAAATGTGTTCGGCCAGAATACTACTATAGCTCTGTCTTTGTTGTTTGATTACCCTTCTGAATTATTCATACATTCATTCATTTTCTGAACCACTTAAACCTAATTAGGGTCGCGGGGAGGCTGGCACCCATCTCAGCCAACTCTAGGCAAGAGCTGAGTACACCGTGGACAGCTCGCCAGGCCATCGCAGGGCAGAAACACGCTGACGGCTATGCAGCTACTCTTGACGAAAATCAGCAAAAGTTCTTTTACATGCCTCTCACCATAGACAGTGAGAGACATGGCTGGCATTTGATAACCCAGTTAGCTGCACTGGGGGGGCAGCAGTGACCACCCGGAGGCTTGAATCCCCGACCTTGGGATTGGTAATCCTGCACCCTACCACCAGGCCACCACTGCCCCCCTTCTGAATTAGTTGAATTATATTTTTAAACCCACCGATCTGGATTATCTAAATAATAATTCGTTACAATTTTCACCTGAACATGGATCCTCAATCTTCACTTGATTAGTATTTGTTGTAGAAGACTTCTCATTTAACATGGATGGGACTCACATTGTACAGCTGTCTACCATGACCGACTCTTATAAAGACAACAAATCTCAACCACTTCTGAAGAACTCAGCTTTCTCCTGATTTAAACAAATCCATAAGTATGTATGCAAAAATTCACACTACAATATTTTTCATATTCCAATAGCTGCAGGTCAGCCAGACACTTGTTGGAGAAGGTAAGACAGCTGAGCGTGCTTACAGTATTTTTCCATCATGGCAGACCCATCAAATGATTAGCATACTCATTATCATGATATATATATATCTAATATATATCATATCTACTAATACTTACGAAATCCCCTCGAAAACCTCCACCAAGCCATAAAATTAAGTACACAGCACTCTCTGCTGGGTCTGCTGTACTGATTTCCCGTATTAAAATTAAAATGCTGCCATATGCACAATTTGATAATAAAATAAACCCACGGTGATGAAAACAACCTCCATGGTGAAGGTAATATGTTTCTTTCTCACACCCAAGGTTGCTTTATCGGAGGGGGATTGCTCGCTTATCACCATTAGCACTGGTCCAATGATGCCCTCCCAGGAGCAATAAATGGATGGGGAAAAAATGAACAAATCTCTGAAGCACCACAAATCCATATATGAGCAGTGAAATGACAAGTGTTCACAAAATGAAATTTAACACTATTTTAATCCTATTTACTGTATGCAGGTAACATAATAATGTAATCTAACTGATACAGAACACTCATATTTACCAGGATTGCTTGTTCTGATTAACATACATACTCACTGAGACATACACTTATTCACACACTCACTCATTTACCAAACTGCTTAATCCTATTAGGGTCGTGGGGTGGCTGATGCATATCTCAGCCGACACAGGGTGAAGACAGCTTGCTGACCTGATGACCAGTTAGCCTAATGTACATGTCTTTGGATGTCTGTGGGAGCAAACCAGAGTGCCCAAAGGAGACCCATGAAAGCCTGGGGAGAACATGCAAACTCCAGTCCGAGCTGGGGAATCAAACCCAGGACTTCCTTGCTGTGAGGTGGATGTGCTAACCACGATGCCACAGTGCATTATTTCTCCAATTAATAAACGAATTGTTTCAAATAAACACACACACACACACACACACACACACACACACACACACACACACACACACACACACACACACACACACTGCACACAGCCTCACCCATAGCATCACCCATTTATTTGAAACTTTTCTGATTGAGATGGCTTAGATAGGCTCCAGCATCACCTCCCCCCCAACACACACACACACACACACACACACACACACACACACAAACACTAGCTTACAAATAATAGAACACTTCAGAAAACGAGATGAGATTAGACGTTGCATTGTTTAGGAATTACAGCCATTTTACATCCTCTATCTATTTTCACAAGCTCAAATGTAATTGGACAATCAGTTTTCAACCTGCCCAACCAGCAGGACTTTTTGACACAAATTTACTCAGGACCCACAGGTTACAGCCCAACCCCTGCATCACTACAGCACAGAAATGAAAATATTGAAAAATGGCTTACAATTAAAGTAGAGAATTAAATATCCTTTTTAATTACATTTTGGGGTTTTGGTTTGTTAATGTGTTTTGCACGTAAAGGCTGCTGTAGGTATGACATTAATCTGGCAGCTACAACATAACCGCAGCAAAACTCTGAGGAAACTATATCTCAGAAATGATATGGAGCACAACAGCCCACTTTCTACCCAAAATTAAAATGTCATGAGCATTAGATATGCTTGGCTTCGTCTGGGGCATTTTTGGCCCAAAATCCAAATGAGGTGAAAAATCACTGCTTACAGTTGGGGCACATTAGCCACCAACACACAGTAATCTTCCTAAACTTAATCCCAACCACATTTGGCTGGAATCGCCTGGTTTTTTGGGTGGGCTTATTTTTGGGGGTAGAATTGGGTTTTAGTGAAGCAACAAAACGTTGGCACAATTAAAACTGCCACTGTACACTGCCTTGCCAAAAGGGAAAAAAAACACAAACTGTAATATTTTGTTGGACTGCCTTTAGCCTTGATTACATCACATAATCGCCATGGAGCTGTTGCTTTATTTGGTCAGGCCAAGTCTTAGCATCATTATGTTGCAATAAAATGATGCTAACTGACAGCCTGAATGTATTTAATGACATCAGTGGACCTTGTCTTCCCTGATAGCACAGATATAAAATTGGGGCTCAAATAGTGCCAAAGTGGTTCAAAGAGCATGAGGAATGATTTTCACACATGAATTGGCACCACAGAGTCCTGACCTTAACCCTATTGAAAGTCACTGAGATGTGCTGGAAAAGACTTTATGGAGTGGTCATCAATTTGTTGGTAAAAGATTATTCTTGTGATGATGTCATGGCAATTATGCGCTGTAATCAAAGGCTGCTAAAGGTGGTCCAACAAAATATTAGATTGTGGGGCTTTTGTAGACAATGTCTTCTACTATAGGATAGTTGATGCGAATGAATATGAGTGTTGTTTTAGTCCAGCTAGAGCAATGAGTAGCTGTACCCTTTCAAGAACTGAACTGGTAATCAATTTGATTATTCAGGAGAGACATGCGGGGTGGAGCGGAGGGGGCCATCTAAGTGGTCTTCTTGGCTGCACCATTAGACGACTCTTGTGGTCGTGAGGACCGGATTTGGGGTTTGTTGTCCTCTGGTCTGGAGGGGTGTATGTAAGGTGGATGTGTAAGTGTGGGAGTTCGTGGGGAGGAGGGTGGGGGGTGGGGAAGGAGGGTCGGAGGTGCCCTGGTTTCCGGGCTGTGTGGCCAGAGCATCGTGGTGGGTGCTGTTCTTCTGGGCGTGGTGCAAGCCCTCTGCCTTGGGAGGGGATTGCCTTCGGGGCCTAGGGGCCCTGGACCCTGTACTTTAGCCGCCCTGGGTGGCCGGGCCCTGGCGGGGTCGGCTGCTGCCGGTCCTGGCTCGCTGGGGCCTCTACCCCGCGGCCGCGGGGGGCTCTGGCTGGGGCTTTCCTCTGCCACCCTCTGGGTAGGCCCTGGGTTGTCTTCGGTGCAAGGTGGCTCGGGTTCGTGCTCCGAGGTTGCTGCTGATGGCACGGGTCCCTGGGCTGCCCTGGTCTGCCTCAGGCCGCTGTGAAGGTGTGGTCGCAGCTCGTCACTTGTTGCCGATCACTCAGTTGTTCCACATGTTTTGCATGCTGGCACAGTCACTATGTTGTCTTTTTTTTATGTATGTATATATATATATATATATATATGTGTGTGTGTGTGTGTGTGTGTGTGTGTGTGTGTGTGTGTGTGTGT
>JAOUQZ010065519.1:0-19383 GCA_028564935.1 Neosilurus hyrtlii
CCGCCCTCGCCCAGAGTCGGCTGAGATAGGCGCCAGCCTCCCCGCGACCCTAATTAGGAATAAGCGGTTCAGAAAATAAATGAATGAATTAACTAAATACAACTAATGCATATGGGTAAGCTTATATATTTTAAAGAAAACATTAAATGAATGTTTTTGATATTTAAGAGAAATATATATTTTCAGGATGGAACTCATGAAGCTCTCAGAATAGAGAAAAGAAAAAGGTTCCCTATGAAAAGTGATTAGTATAATAGAGGGTGAGTTGCTTGAACTTTATATTTTAAAAAATGCTCAAACTTCAGTATCAATTTACAGAGCCACAGTTATGGTACACTACCTGACCAATTTATTTTTAATATCTGCAGTATATTTAGGTCAGATGCAAACTGAACTGATTGATATCTAAGATGTGGATAATCTTCTCTAAATGACTTTGAATAAAAGGCTCTGTGGTTAATTAATAATCCTAGCTTGTAAAATCTATCGTTCTCATTGTTTTACAACTTATTCATTCATTCATGCATTTTCTGCACCACTTAATCCTAATTAGGGTCGCAGGGAGGGTGGCGACCATCTCCGCCGAGTCTGGGCGTGGGCTGAGTACACCCTAGACATCTCGCAAGGCCATTGCAGGGCAGAAACACGCTGATGGGAGCTCAATGGCCTACTCTTTACGAACAACAGCAATGGTTCTTTTACAGTTTATTTTTTCACTTTATATTTATCCTTATTTTCTTTCCTTTATTTATCCTTATTCGCCTCAATTTTTGTACAAGTCTTATTCGCCTTAATTTTTGTATAAGCCTAACCTAAATGTCTGTCTGTATAGTGAGTGCTATAGTTAATGCAGAATAGTTGGCATTGTGATGCATCAATGAATTGATTATTTATAACATACCTAGTAATCATTCATCAAAACTGTATTGCATACTAATTGACTGCTGCACATATTACATAGATAAAGCTCATTATAATAACATTGCTCACTTAGGATGAAGCCAAAAATCATGTTCTATATCTGAACAAGCTCAAACATAGTATTTCAATGTTGTACTTACAGCATATGACAGTGAATATAAACTACTTATTAACCGAATGCGAGGTCTGTACTGAGAAATCTCAGTACAAGGTGTTTAGGGATACCAATAGCAAGGTCTGTACTAAAGGCCGAGGACTGATATTTCTCTGCACTGTAAACCCAAACAGTTTTAGCAACTTATTAACAAAGTGCTCAAGTACTTAAAACCTGCTATTTAGTTGACCCAACAATAAACATAATAGTTTTCTGACCAAGATAAGATGTTTTGGTTGTATTGAAATTTATTTTTTTTCAGTACGCATTGCCTGATAGCCAATTTATCTTTAGTATTAACGTTGACATCTGGCGTCATTAACGTTGTTGCAGGACGTAGATCAGAACAGAATAAGAAAAGATCACAGTGAATTTGAATTGAGAAATTATTTTTTATAATCTTTTCATTTCTCTTTGTATTAAGCAGCCTTATCTGGTAAGTAAATATTTTTTGTTGTTTTCATTACACGCGTAATTATTGTTAGGTTATAGCTAATTGGAATTTTTAAACTAGCAAGCTACTGCATTAGGGTTAATAACATTAATAACTTGCTGCTAGGAATCAAAGTAGAGCATGCAAACAAAATGTGTTTGATTGTACAAACATTAAAGCAAAAAAAAAAAAAATGCAGAAATGTTCACGTTGTCGTGGGTATTTTTTTGCTCACCATGCAATAAGTTCTGTTGAACAAAAAAAAAGTGAAGTTTTTTTCTGTTTATTTCTCTTTACCTGTGCATGCAACAGGCGGCCAACTGGACCACAGTGGCAACCATGGCTAATTGTGACTGAAAAATAACACCTGACCCACTTCAACACACTTAAAATAATAATAATTAAAAATAAGTTTACAGTGGTATGCACTTGGTTAACTGTCGCCTTATTCGGTTATTACCAGTAAACATGGTTCTTATGCACAGCAGTTATGGCTTGGGAATCGCAGGCAACCGCTTAATTTGGATCAGCCCGCGCAATGCCGACATGCAGCAAAGAGAACGAGGAAGGTCAGTGTGCTCTCGAGAGTCCAGCAATATTATTCCTCATTTTTCTTGAGTGATCCAGTGTTTGATTTGGTGTGCCTTAGTAGGCTATGAAGAGGAAAAATGGATTAGTAGTATGTAGATGCATGCTGATGAATGATCTTTAAATGAGTTAAGGGAAATATTATACATGCAAAACGTGATACTTTGTTATTGCATTTCAGAAATGTGGGAATGTGTCTTTGCAGGCTCAAGTGGAAGTGCCTGAGCAGTCCATCCTCAATCTTGTTACTGTATCAGATCTAACTTTAAGGCTACTTACAGTTAGGATGGCAGTGGAGTGGAAATGCAAGTTGTGCACTGCATTGTTTCAAACCAGGGTTAAATTATTCAGACATTGCCACCTACAACACAGTAGTTTTTCTAGAGTTAGCCCTCTGCCATGTCTCTATGACAATCGCATTTGTAGCTTTCAGTCTTTTGATGCACTTAAAGCACATCAATCACCATGCCATAGCAACACACAAACATTGGATAGGAAGGATGCACATATGTATTATTCATGCCACCTGTGTAACAAGCATCCCTTTTCTGGGGCAGTATTGTTTGGACATTTGAGAAGCCATTTTTGAAAGCATGAGCCCATTGCTTATTCAGGAACTGTAACTACCGCACCAATGCATATTGTTCCTTCAATGAACACAAAAGCAGAGCCCATAGTGGCAGTTCATATTTTGAAGATGGTGTGATGTCTGTAGAGAATGAAGTTACTTCAGCAGCATCTTTTGCTGATGGTGTTGATGAATGTCCTGCTCAATGTGAGACTACAGAAGACTTTAATCATTCTGAGGTTGAGGGTGACAGTGACACTGATAAACTGAGGGCTCAGTTGCTTCATAACTTGGCATTATTATTTTTGAAGATGCAAAGTGTTCTCTATGTCTCTGACTTGGCAACTCGGGAAATTATAGAACATTTGTCTTATATATTTTCCTTGCCTCAGCCAGACATCAAGACCATACAAGAGGTCTTACGGAGGCACGACATAGTTGTTAGTGGAACATGTTTAGATGACCTAGTCAGTGCTGTTATGGACTATGACATTTTTACTAGTGCAACAGCTAAAGCTGAGGAATTATCCACATCTAAGAGACGGAAAACTTAAATAAGTCCTGTACAGTATGAACTAGAGCCAGGACACACTACAGTGCACATTTCCATTCTTGAGATGATTCAGGAGATGTTTAGACACACTCACATTCTCGATAAAATCAAAGAAACAAAACCAGCACAACAAGGTCAGTATATGAGCCACCAAGATGGATTATATTTCAAAGATAATCAACTACTGTCCTCAGAAGAACTAACATTACCCCTACTTTTGTATACTGATGATTTTGAAATAGCCAATCAGCTTGGCCTGTCAAGAATGATCTTCCCAGTAAATATCGGTCTAATTTGCATGTAATTCAGCTTGCAGCATTATGTAAAGTCGCAGATGTTAAGAGATTTGGATATGAAAAAATACTTGGTCCTCTGTTGGGAGAACTTTGTACTCTTGAAAAAGATGGTGTGTTCATTGAATCCATTGGACAGGTTGTTAAGGGCACGATCATGTGTGTGGTGTCTGACAATCTTGCAGCCCATACATTTGCAGGTTTTATGAAGTCTTTTAGGGCCAAATATTTCTGCACTGCTACATCAGACCAAATTCAGTCTCATGAGGTTACAGATAGGGAGTTCAGTGTGAGGACAGAAGCCTGGTGAAGAGGGCATTGTGCCCATAGAACTGGCCTGGTGTATTAGAAAGATGATCCGTTCCATATACTTCACTCTTCAGTATTTGAACAAAAGAATTGCATCATTTCCATACCAGTACACAGACAATGTTGACAGACCCCAGCATATGCCAAAAACATATGCTAAAAAGAACACCATTGGTGGCAATGGTCATGAAAACGCTACATTGCTTAAGTTACTCCCTTTAATTATTGGTGATAGAATTCTTGAGGAACATCGAGCTTGGATCGTGCATATGGATTTGATTTGAGGGAAATAGTTGAATTGGTGCTGTTCCCAAAATTCACAGAGTAAACTATCCCGTATTTACATGATGTTGAATGATGAAGGAAGTCTTTCCTCACTTCACACTTCATCCCAAACCCCATTAATTTGAACTCTAACCTGACCTTATTCACTGTTTTGGCCCTGTTGTTCATCTAAGAACAATTTGATTTGAGGGTAAACATCACTTTTTCACTGTTCATGACACTCAAAACTTTAAGAATGCGCTAAAGACATTAGCATGGAGGCATCAGTATATGATGGCATACTCCATTAGTGCCCCATCTTTTTTTAAACCTCACCAACAGACATTAAATGTTCTCTGTGATGGTTTCCACACTCCCTGATATTGCCAAAGCATACATAGCCCAAAAAAACCTGACAGCAACATGATTTGCAGCACATCAAGGGTAAGCACAGATGGCACTAATTATGCTGCAAGAATGTTTGAGATCCTGAGATCTTGAGTCGATTTTCCATAGAACAGTGCTCGATACGTCGAAGTAGAGCTAAATATATTGTATGTGGGAAATAATAACAGTACTATAATTTCATCCCGACAAGCCTGTTTCGTGGTTGCCCACTCATCAGGGGATTTTCAGGGGATCATGGTGTGCTTTAATTTATGCAGTGTGAAGTGGTTCAGGTGTTGTCTAGGAGGGCTTTGTTTCTGTGGCGGCAGGAAGACACAAGTTCGTTACGTTTATTAAGACAATATTGTTTTGAGTGATCTCCCTAGGATTTCTGACGCATTTATGTTGTTGTTTGGCCTGGCCTATGCATTCAATTTAGAATATTCCAAGAACTTCACACACACATTCAGAAAATTTTCATGTGTCTGGATGACAACAAACCTCTGAAACTGTGCTTACTTACATTGAAGAATGACTTGTCGTTTGAACTGAACAACAATTTGTGCAAGCATAGGAATCCCTGTATTCTTGTTCTAATCAGCTCACATAATGCAACTTACAGCTGTGTCCTTAGTTTTTGTAGTGTTTACAGATGCCAGAAAAAAAGTTTTTGTTTTTTCCTACTCCTTATTGAATTTAGATAGTTATTCTGATTTCCTAAAAACCTGATCACTCGATATGTAAACCTCCAAGTACCTGATTTGTGTGGCTCTACATATGAAGTATGTAAAGCTAGTTGACTACAATAAGCTTTAGTTTGCTGTGAATGTATACATAGGTGTAACAATCGACCAGGAATCAAACCCGGGTCTCCTGCGTGACAGGCAGGAATCAATCCTCCAGGCTACCAGGAAGGGTGTGTAGACTCAGATGCAGAGTGTAGAGAAGAGGACAGAGAGATAAATGAGAAATAAGGATCTTTACTGAGAATCCAGGCAGATGTAATCAAACACTGCAGGCAAAAATCAGAATGGTAATCCAGGCAGAAGTCACAAAGCAGGAAGTCAGTCCATACAACAAAAAATCCAAACAAATTGAAAGCAAAGGAAGAAGCCCAAAAACCCCAGCAAGGGCAGAATTCTTAGCAGGGAGAGAAAAAAAAAAAAAAAAAAAAAAACAGGCAAAACAAGGTAATGCAAAAGATTTAAAATGTACTTTGAGACAGGGTTGTGTTAAACAGACCTCAAGACTGAACAATTAATGCAAAAAAACACATCTTATAAAGGAAAGGCAAAGAGGCTCAAGTGAACGTAATTACCAATCAGAGTAGCACAAGACGTGACATGCCACAAACTTGTTGACTGAGGGCCCCTAGTGGCCAAAGGTATAACAGTTCAGATCATGACAGGAACCCCCTCTCTATGAACGTCTCCTGACATTCCTACTTGGGTGATTGGGATGTCTCTTGTAAAAGTCCTTAATCAGATGAGGGTAAAGTATGTCCCAAGAGGGGATCCAGGACCTCTCATCCAGGCCATACCCTTCCCAGTCCACTAAATACTGCGGCCCACCTCTAACGCGATGAGAATCCAGGAGACACAAACTGAAAAGGCTTGCTCCCCATTGATGATCCTGGGAGGCAAAGGGGGCCTAGTTGCCGAAGTCAGTGGGCTTGTAGTAACTGGGTGCAGGCGGGAAACATGAAAAGTGGGATTAATCTGCATAGTTGAAGGGAAGTCGAAGGCGGTAAGAGACGGGATTAACTCCTCTCAGGACCTTGAAAGGCCCCACAAACCATGGAACCAATTTGCAAGACTCCACTTGCAAGGGCAGGTCTCGAGTGGACAGCCACACTCTTTAGTCAGACATGAAAAATGTCCCCATTGGAGAACCTGGCAGCGAGCAGACGTGGGAATAAAGAGTTTGTCTGGAGGGCCATTACCAGGATCCAGCTTCCTCTGCTGGGCTTGCCGCACTACCATCTCAATTCCCCAGCATACAGGAGCCACAATTTTAGAGGCTGGCAGAATGGATTCTGGAGCTCTCCCACTCTCCTCCTTCTGAAACAGTCTAGACAGGGCATCTGGCTTCTGATTCTTAGTACCAGGGCGGTAAGACAACACAAAATTAAAATGATTAAAAAAATAAAGCCCACCTTGCTTGCCTGGGATTCAGACGCCTGGCCTTATGTACATACTTCAGGTTCTTGTGGTCAGTCCATACAATGAAGGGTTGTTGAGTACTCCAAGGCCATTTTGAAGCTCTCTCCCCCACATCATAATTTCTTACTGCAGGAGAGAGACAAGCAGAGAAGAATGCACAGGGGTGAACATTGCCATCAGAAAGATCCTGGGAGAGAACTGCACCCACTGCCACATTAGAAGCATCTACCTCAACGAAAAAAGGAAGAGAGGCATCAGGTAAGGTAAGGATAGGGGCTGAGGTAAACCTCCCCTTTAATTCCTGAAACGCACACTCAGCTTCTGGGGGCCAGACAAAAGGATCTGATTTAGTTTTAGTGAGGTTGGTCAATGGGGCAGCAAGAGTCTTCCATGGTTCAGTCTTCATGGTTCATGGTTCAGAGATAAATTGGTAATAAGGATCTTTACTGAGAATCCAGGCAGATGTAATCAAAAACAACAGGCAAAAATCAGAATGGTGATCCAGGCAGAAGTCACAAACCAGGAAGTCAGTCCATACAACAAAAAATCCAAACAAATAGAAAACAAAGAGGAAAAAGCCCAAAACCCCCCAGCAAGGGCAGAGTTCTTAGCAGGGAGAGAAAAAAACAGGCAAAACAATGTAATGCAAAAGATTCAAACTGTACTTCAAGACAGGGTTGTGTCACAGACCTCAAGAGACTCAAGACTGAACAATGAATGCAAAAAACACACAGCTTATAAAGGAAAGGCAACAAGGCTCAGGTGATCACCAATAAGACAGGGTAGCACAAGACATGTGACATGCCACAAACTTGCTGACTTAGGGCTCCTAGTGGCCAAAAGTATAACCGTTCAGATCATGACAGTAGGTTCAACCACTGAAATAACAGAACACTAAAAAGGGCAATGCTTGAATGCAATGTGCAATATATTGATTTGATTTGTTTCAGGCCATTATTTTTATTTCAGTTACTATTTCTATGGCTTTTTGCTTTCAAAAGTGTATTTCAGTTTTCAAAGCTGTGCATTTTTTTTTTACAAGAAAAGTATGTGATTCATCTTCTTAACTCATTCTTTTAAAGGAAACGTTAAAGGTTTTAATGTTTATTGTACAGTAACTTTCAGTATACAGGCAGAAAATCATATTGGCTATAAAATGTGGTTAATATTTAAAAATAACTAGTGCTCCCTTGAAAGAGTTAGCTACTTTTAAGTAGAGTTCACTTTTAAAAAGTAAGCTTGTTGGGTACTAACAACTTGAGAAAACCAAATTGAGTTGACTTGAAAACTAAAAGCTTATTAATTATTATTTACACAGATATATTAAGTTGAATGAATTAACCATTATTAAGTTCATTAAACTTGATCTTATTTTGTCATATTGAATGAAAAGAATTAAGCACACCTAGCTAAAAAAAACAGGAATGTGAATAACTTCATATACGTTCAGAGAACTTGAAAATTACAAGTTCATCTGAATTATAGTTTTAAAGTTCAGTTTAATTAAAATAAATAGTATATGTACTCAAACTTACTTAGGTAATCAGTTTAATAAAAAAATTTGAGTACTGTGAACATGTCTGGGTTTACAGTGTGGACAGAATTAGCAATCAGTTGTAGAAGCAGGACATATGACTGTTTAATTATGATTGTGATTGATAAACTTGTACTATGATTGTTGTTTTATGATTGTTGAATTATGATTGTGATTGAGAAACTTCTAATAACATATTGTAGTATTATGATTGGTAAATGTGTATTATATTGTAGTTGAACTGTTAAATGATGATTTATGTGTAATAACGTGCATAAACCCTTCGCTAAAGTCTCATACAGGTGAGGGAAGAGGAAAAGCCCAAAGCCCAAGGTCTACCACATAAGGTCAACAACACTTGGAGTAAACAATATCTCATCCACTGTCTTCTCTGAAAAGCCAGGAAGTAATGGTGGTGAAAGCTTAACACTAGCAAACTGACTGTATATATATTTATGCTCTCATATTGCAGTTTTCTGTACGTTCCATAATCTTGGTGTTTTTTTTGGCCTTGTGCTCATTTTGCCAACTTTTTTAGCCAGCTAAATGCTATGCCTCCTGTTTTTATTTATTTATTTTTTGTTTTTTCCCCGCTGTTTGGAAAGTCCACAATAAACTCCTCATTGAGTGTATGCATTCTATGTGTCTCTTATGCATTTGTGACAGGTAGCTTTGAACTTGTTTTCCTTCACCATGAAAGCTGGTGAAGATCATGGTACACAGGTAGCTAACAGTTAACTATACGGTTATACATACCTGTCCATATGCAATTTATTTTTCCTTCCTCAACCAATCAGATTGTGCACACTGGCATATCATTAATTTCTTTTTTTTTGTTTGTTTTTGTTTTTTTGGATTTTTCCCCATTTTTCACCCCTAATTTAGTCATATCCAATTCCCACCCGTCAACTTTTTTCCTTCCCTAATACACGACCACCACCGACCAGGGAGGGGCGTAAGCAAGCACATGCCCCCTCCGTAACATGCAATACTGCCACCCGCCTCTTTTCGAACTGTTGTGCATATTTATTTGGGGGTGCCTTACACACTCTGAGGAAAAGCGCTATACGTCCCCTCATACAAATGAGCTCACAGATGCGCATGATTGGCTGGTGATCGCTGTGAGTGACAGGGAAGTGAGCATATGTCATCCCTCCCTCCTGTGAGAGCTTGGCCAATTAGCTTCCATGGACTCCCGGTAATGGATGGCTGTGGCCTCAATCCGGATTCAAACTTGTAATCTCCAGGTTGATAGTCGTGCACCTTGTCGATGCGCCACTCGGGAGCTATTCATTTATTTTCTGAACTGCTTATTCCTAGTTAGGATCGTGGGGAGGCTGGCACCCATCTCAGCCGGCTCTGGGTGAGGGCATGGTACACCCTGGACAGCTCACCAGGCTACTGCAGGGCAGAAGCACGCTGACAGCAATGCAGCCTGCCATTGCCATATCATAAACGTAATTATGCAACACTATTTAATGTATAGTTTATTCTGCCTACAGCCTAACCACTATAAACTGAACTGCACTTCCACAAGTCTGGAAATTCACTCAGATCCACTCTAATCAGTGGGAAGCACTGAGTCAGAGGCAATTTATTTGTCATGACCTTTGACATCTTATAAAGTTCACAATTGGTGGTTGATGATCTGAGGCTTCCTGCTGCTTTCTGAAACTCTGGTTCTGATAAAGGTGTGGGGAGGCTGAAGGTAACATCTCTGTCCTTTTTCCTTTGTCAAAATGTGTGGGAATTATTTCCAAAAAAAAAAAACAGAAAAAAGGAGAGAGAGAGAGTGAGAGAGAGATGCTTCTTCTTGCATAGTAATGCTTTAAAGAGAGTACATTTATAGTGGACAAAAATGAATGAACAATAATGCCTGAAGCTAATGATTCTACCTGATAACAGCCATCTTCAGGCCTCCTACTGCTCCTACTTTTCCTTCTTTTTCAGACTCCCTCCTACTTGGTCCAATTTTTCCTACTTTTTTGGGGGCAACTCCTACTAAATAACCTGCCACAATTAAAAAAAACATCATATAATTTAATAAATATCAGAGTATAGTAAAGTGAGTTAAATGAGTGCATGGTTTGTTACAGATATGTTGAGCAACCACATTATAAGGAATGATATTCTTTTTTGTTTATAAATAGGCTGCCATATAATCAGTATAAAAATATGTGTGCAAACATTAACAAAAGCAAGTATTATTTATAGATAAAAGATCTGGAGAATACATCATAAGAACAAAATTATCCAATAAAAAAATCTCCATATTGAAGGGAAGGGAAAGGGATTGAAAGGGAAGAGACGGGAGGATAGGCCTAGTCATGAGGACAGGCGCAATGGGGTGGGGGAGATGGCACATTTTTGCCTCAATGCTTGATTTCATTTACATTTACAGCATTTGGTAGATGCTCTTATCCAGAGCGACTTACAATTTTACATTTTTTTATTTTTTATTATTATTTTTTTCATACAACTGAGCAATTGAGGGTTAAGGGCCTTGCTCAAGGGCCCAAAAGTGGTGATAGTGGGGAGTGAACCGCTGACCGTCCGATCAGCAACCCATTGCCTTAATCACTAAGCCACCACTGCTCTAGCAACTCTAGATATATTATAACTGATATTTTCCTACATTTTAAAGAAATCCCTATTAAGATTCTATACTTAATCTAAATTCATTTATAACCACAACATTTTCAACTATTCAATAAAGAATAGTATTGGGGATTAAATTCCTCGTCAGTTCCTGTGATTTCATCCACATCGCATTCTCAACTTAACTTAGTCTCGTTTATCTCTTGTCCATCTGTAACACTTTTTGAGTTTTTTCTGTCTTGTATATATGACAAGTTCTATCACCAGTATTGATGCACTATTTTTTTCTTTGTTGTCATGAGGACCAGATAAATAATGTATATCCTTCTGTGTTAGTTCTCCATCATGGAGAAAATATAAGTATTGTGACTTTCTGTTAATTGTTCACTAAAAATATTATTTGGAAAGTACCTCATTGGTATTCAAGTACGTATTGTTCACTGACGGCCAGTTATAGCCTACAGTACTGTATTGAAGTGGCAGTGTTCGTAATGGATGGTCAGTAATGGGTAATTATTGTTTTATTTAATATAATGGAGCAAGTAACACAGCTTATCTGTATTTATTAATTAATTTATGATAATACATTTTACACTTAACTACATGTATTTACATGTTTTTTTTTCTCCGTCCATATAACTCTTATACTTCTCTAAGATTACAACTCCTGCCTTTAATGGTCAGACTCCTACTTCTTTTTACAAGGGATTCTCAGAGGCTTGCATTTTTAGTTAGGTTAAAAAAATAAATAAATTGTGTGGTGACAGTAAATAAAAAATAAAGCCATCAGGAATGTCAACATTTGCCCCAAATGTATTGGTAGATTACTAAGAACACATTTAATAGAGCTAAAATACCTAGCACTGACCAGTGATCTTTCTTTAATACCTTTTTTGTTTCAATACCTATTTTGCTTCTGGAATAATTACTGTTTTATCCTAATTACTATCAAGGCTATGTCGTCAGTGTTGTACAAAGTATTGCTGCAGCTTTTGTTTCTCAGCACTTTACAAAACTGCAGCATTCTTCTTTGGAAAGCCACTGCCTGCATATCATGTTGCAGCAGGCATTAATGTTTTCTCAAAAGAACCTCTAAATCTAAATCCTCACATTAAGAAGTTCCATGCTTGTGTGTTTCTGTGTGGAGTTTGCATGTTCCCCCTGTGTTTGTGTGGGTTTCCTCCAAATTCTTCCCACAGTCCAAAGACATGCAGATTAGGCAAATTGGCTGTTCTAAATTGCCCCCAGTGTACATGTGAATGCTTGTGTATGATTGTTTGCCCTGCGAGGGTCTGGCGAGTTGTTCAGGGTGTACCCCACCTTCATCCAGTGTCAGCTGAGAAAGGATCCATTCTCCCTGCAACCCTGGTAGGAGCTAAAGCTTCTTTTGGCAAATGAGTGAATGAGTGAAAGAAATGAAATATTGCTAAATAGATTCAGTTTTGGCAGGATCTTTGTGATACTAGTGTGACTTGTAAGCTAGTCAAAATAATAACAATAATAATAATTTAGCTAAAAAATGTTTTTTTTTTTAAATATTCAGACTATACAGACAAACCAAAACTAAAACCAAAACATTAAGTTTTACCAAAGTAAAAACATTTCATGGAAGAGAAACTTCCAAAACTTAGGGTCCTGAGGAGTGGGCAGAGCTACCACTGAGCAAAATCATTCATATGCGCTTTGTATGTCTGTGTTTGATTGAAGTGTCACACATCTTTGTTTATTATTTTCACATTTCACAGTTACAGATTGCAGAATGGGTGATGGATTGCTGAGCAGAAGCCACCACTTTCTCTCACTTTAATGCCTCTGTGGTGTCTAACAGCACAAACGACGGTGACGAGTCCAAATCGAATCTGAGAGAGATGAGGATCTGTCCTCAACGGAGATGAAAATCCACTGCTAATTCATACCAAGATTTATCTTTCAACTCTCCAATCTGAGGCAAACAGCTGAGTCTCTGCTTCAGACACCACTGCTTCGCCAATTATTTTCCCATTCATAAACATTTGTGCCCTCACAGTCCACACATATTGTTTAGAGTTAGTAAACCCCGCTTAGCACTTAGCAACAGCAGGTCAGATGAGGATATAATGCAGTAATTCCTGTGGTTGATGGGAGTTTTATTTTTGATCTAGGCCTAATATTGTTCATGTTGTTGGCAGACAGAAATGCACATAATTTGGCATTCAAATAAATTTTTGCTTTGCAGTGATAACTTTTCTTACAACTGCCAATGTTGTCTTATTTGTAGCAGTTTCATGAAAATGTGTTATTTTCTTAACATTTTTAAAACTCTAAGAAAATAGCTTGACTATTATCATTATTATTATTATTATTAGTAGTAGTAGTAGTAGTACACGGTAAAATCCCTAGTGTTAAATTAACACTCAGAGTGCTCATTTGAGTCCAATTGGACATATATAAACACTGTAGGGTGCTAATTCAACACTCTAGGTATTAATTTAACACTGGCCATTTTGCTGTGTAGTAGTAGTAGTAGTAGTAGTAGTAATAGTAGTAGTATTATAATTGTAACCCACTAAGTGCAACAGGATTTTGAGATATATGGGTGTGGCCGATGACATTTATTTTGTTTTGCTGCATTAGTTGTGTGGGGATTATATAGCCAGAGTGTCACTGGTTGGGTGAATTGTGCAATGATCGATTGGTGATGCCTCAGTGCTCCAGCAGGGGAAATCGTGCTCCTCTCTTCCCCCCTCCCTCACTCAATACAAGTGAGTGAAGAAGAGAGCTGTGTGCTTAGTTTTTCTTATACTTTTCCCTCGCTATTCTTTCTAATTGAAGGCCCAACATTTGGAGGCACCGCTGGGATGTTTGACCTGAGAATCATCCCTAACCAGTAAGAGAAATCCTCTCGTCGCTCATTCCTCCAAAACAACCCAGACATCAGAAAGGAGCCCAGCAAGGCAGTGGCTGTGATCTTCCAACAAATATTGGTGTCTTGTATCCAGAAGTGAGCAGAGTGGCAACTAAGGAGCAGTGAAATCCAATAAACTCTGATACATCCTCATTTTACTGCTTTTGCTAACTCCCCTGATAAGATGGAATCTGAATTAGAGAAGCTGCAGCTGGAAATTAAAGGAACACTGTATAAACTGACTGTAGAGCAACTGATTAAAGTATGTAATGGACTTCAAATCTCAGGGTTTGGGAAAAAGTATGTAACTGGTAAAATACGTGGCCAACCAGTCTCATATGTCACAAAATATCTCGAACGAGAAGAATTGGCCGATCTACAGGATGAAGGCCTGTCTAACCTCCTTAATGTTCATGACATTATATATAGGATACAAATGGCCAAAGAATTGAGTGTGAGTGAAACTCCAGACCATTGAGGAACAGGAGAACCTCCAGAAGGAGGTAGCAGCATTAAGGCTGTTATTACTGGAAAAAGAAAATGCAATGCATGACCTGATGAAAAATAGCATTAACGTCCATCTGAAATCTAGCAGCCTAGTTAAGAACGTGGCTCCAGCACCCCCAACTGCCTCTATGTGGTGCGAAGACTTTAAAAACTCAGGACAGATAGGAGAGCTTGGACAAAAATATAGACTCACTGTTTTTAGGCTGGCTAGGCAAAATGAAATGGACTCAGTAAAGGCTACACAGAGTCAGAGATCTCTGATGCAGTAGTCCGTGCCATCACATCAGGCCTGCAATTAAGGAGCTATTTTGAACGCAGAGAAAACCTCACATTGCCTGCGCTTAGGAGAATCCTCAGATTTCATTATCAGGAAAGTTATATAAGCTATATAAGCAACTCACCTCAGAGGTCCAAATTAGTAAAGAGACACCCCAAAATTTTCTGATATGAGCAATGAACCTGAGGCAAAAGATCGTGTTTGCCTCGCAGGAAGTTGAGTCGAATTTAAAATATTATTCTGCGCTAGTCCAGTCTTTTCATGCATACTGTCCTTACTGGTCTGTAGAACGACAACATTAAAAGTGACTTACAGCCATACCTCCTGCAAACAGACACATCAGATGAGCTTTTGCAGGAGAAGTTGAACATTGCATATATCAATAAAACAGAGAGGCAGGACAAAAATAGACATTCAGCCCCACCACGAGTAACCAATGTAAATACTGTCCAGTCCAGTCAACCATCAGTGGAAAAGGAAAGCACTGCTCAGAGAAACACAGTTGCTCTACCTCCTAATCTCCTCTCAGAAATTTAAGATGTTCTGACATGGTGCTGCTGAAAGACCTGAG
Organism: Neosilurus hyrtlii; assembly: GCA_028564935.1. Taxonomy (NCBI): domain Eukaryota; kingdom Metazoa; phylum Chordata; class Actinopteri; order Siluriformes; family Plotosidae; genus Neosilurus; species Neosilurus hyrtlii. Next base: position 15,004 of record JAOUQZ010065519.1, read on the forward strand.
AGTTGAGGTTTCCCACATTAGAGAAACTATTCAGAAGTCAACACCCTTACCCCCACAGCATCCTCCACCAAGCAGGGAGCATGAAAGTTTGTTTGCCCCTTTTTCAGTGTTCGCTCCCCCGCAGCCACCCCCTTTAAGGCTGAACAAAATGGTATGAAATTTTATCAACAGCAACCACCGGCTATGGTGCAGGAGTACCAACCAGCATTTGGGCCTGGATATGTACAAGGAACAACCAACCAGCGTATGGGCCTGGGTATGTACGAGAAACAACACAGTTTTAACAAAGGTTCGCCCCACAGCACTATTACTCAGCACCACGGCCCCACCCTATTTGTTTTGCTTGTACTCAGGCAGGTGAGGAATACTGTCAACATTGTTTCAGATATGGAGGTGGTGAGCATTTCTGAGCAGGCTGTAAAGCACAGAGAATGACAAGACCAGCCAGGGAGAGCCCTTTAAACTAAGGGGGGTTGCCCACATGGGACATGGACAACCGGAAACATAGATGGGTCCCACTGCTGTGCAAGCCGTAAAGAAGACAGAGAAAGTAAGGAACTGAAATGTTGTTCTGTTTGTAAGGTAACACTGTACTGCTCAAAAGAATGCCAAAAGACTCATTGGCCCACACACAAAAGACATTGTAAGCCATACACATGTTTAGGCATTAAGAGACAAAAAGCACAGTCATGTGAGTCCTGAAATCCAAGTGCAGAAAAATTAGTGAGCCTACTGTAAGGGAGCTAGTGGGGAAGAAATGTATCATCAACATCAACTGCCAAAAGAACTGTTACTCTGGGACACAGGCTCACAGATCTGTGCTGTAGATGAGGTCTGAAAAGGAAGCAATCAACAATCATGCCCTATCATTGGCTTTAATGTCATAGAACACTTGATGATGACAACAGACAGGGACAGAGAAAAGCTCATGAAAACAGTAAAAAATAGCTTTCCCTCACCTAAAAAAGGTAGAATAGGGCAAATGCCTTTATTAATGCAGCGAGTATAGGGCAACTCTGTAAATACAATGTGAGAACAGCAAATGCAACACAGCTCCATTCAAATTGAATGCCGAGTACAGTCAATCTCCCACTCCATCCTTCCCTCACTCGTGAACAAGACCTCGAGATACTTGAACTCCTCCTCTTGGGGCAAGACCTCATTCCCGACCCGAAGGGTGCATTCCACCCTTTTCCGACTGAGAACCATGGTCTCGGACTTGGAGGTGCTGATTCTCATCCCAGTTTAGTTGCGAATCTGAAGCTGAAGGTCCTGGCTCGAAGAAACCAAAAGGACAACCTCATCCGCAAAAAGCAGAGACAAGATCCTATGGTCACCAAACCAGAACCCCTCAACACCTTGACTGCACCTATAAATTCTATCCATAAAAATTATGAACAGAACCGGTGACAAAGGGCAGCCTTGGCAGAGTCCAACCCCCACTGGAAACAAATTCGACATGTTATTACCAATGCGGACCAAGCTCTGGCTCCGATAATACAGAGACCAAACTGAGGCGCCGGATGGTGGTCCAGAACCTTTTCGAGGCCAACCGAACTGATCCCATCAGCATCAAAATCAGAATCAGCAAAATCCCCTATGAAAACCCCTTCTTTTATATTCTCTGGTGTCTTAGACGCCGTCCCTTTTTTAATTTGCATATGATTCAGCAATTTCCCATTAAATCCATGTTCTGGGTCAAATTGGCCCTGCCCATCTTATTTTGCATACTTTTCTTTTTCCCATTATTTTCCTGTTTTGCCCTTGATGTGATGCCATATTTCCTGTGGTGATGCATTTTTTTCCATCCCCTAATGTGATCTCATACTTCATGCTGTAACGTATCCCTACTTATTTTCCCTTATTTCCGGGCATCTCTGGAAGTTTTAATAAAAAAATTTGCCGCTCACTTTTAAGCGCTGGTTTCTGTATTTCATATCATTTCTGAATTTTACTCGGGTGTGGACTGTTCCAGCGGACTATTCTGCACACTACCTTTCAATCCTTTAACACGTGTAAGTACCTTTTAATCACTTTATTTTTATTTAGCAAAGTGCAAGCATGTTATTTCCTAATGTTGCTGTCTTATTATTCTACCAATGTTCACACTGTCAATCTATTTAGATGCACATCATGGTTTCTAAACCTTTGAGCGTTTCAATAGTTGGTCAATAAGATATGTTGCAGATTATACATTTTGGATTAAACAGTCACATGTATCCTTTTTCACTTTCCATTGTTTCCAGCTCAGCCAACCTGTCGTGCCATATTCAGGAGGGGAAGACCTGATCAACACCGCCATTTCCATTATCATTTGACCCGTACTAATCCCAACCTCTTGGATTTTCTGGAGTTCCTTTCTGTTACCTGGTTCCAGCCTGGTTCTCAATCCAGGTCCCCTTCTTATCCTTTTCAACCTCCAGTTTCTACTTAAGAGCAATCTACTCAGACCTTACATGAAACCCAAGATCAGTCCACTCAGGTGCACTGTTGGTGTTTTTCCCCATGGCCACCTTCTTCTCCAGGCTCTCCCTTCATCCCTTTGCGTTCTCCAGAATACTCTTCTCCAGAACCTTCTCCCTCAAATTCCCCTATGTAGTGCTATCACGATTTTCCCGAGTATAATTCACCCTCTGACCACACACACACTTCTCCTGCTAATGAGGATGCTCCTTCTTCTATATAAAGCACATATAAGATAAAGGTGTACCTGTAATCCCTGGCACCACGATGTCAGGGCACTCCCCTCTGCTCTGTAAGCAGACTTGTCACCATCTAAAAGGCAGCTGATGATGGTGGTGTCGTCTGCAAATATAATGACGGTGTTGGAGCTGTGTGTGGCTGTACAGTCATGGGTAAACAAGGTATACAGTAGGGGGCTGAGCACACATCCCTGGGGGGCACCAGTGCTGATCGTTATTGTGGAGGATGTCACACCACCGATCCGCACCACCTGTGGTCTGCCCGTCAGAAATTCTAGGATCCAGTTGCATAAGGAGACACTGATGCGTAGATCCCAGAGCTTCACGACAAGCCTGGATGGAATTATGTTGTTGAAAGCTGTTTGACCGGTAGGCGAACTGGAATGGGTCGAGTGATGCAAGCAGTGATGCTGTGATGTGACTATGCTGTGATGTGACTATACGCTCAAAGCACTTCATGATGATAGAGGTGAGTGCTACTGGGCGATAGTCATTAAGGCAGCTCACAGTAGATTTCTTCGGGACGGGGACGATGGTGGTCCTCTTGAAGCATGTGGGGATGACAGACAAGAGCAGAGAAAGGTTAAAAATGTCCATGAAGACATCTGCCAGTTTCTGAGAGCATGCTTTGAGAACACGGCCTGGGATGTTGTCCGGTCCAGGAGCTTTCAGTGTGTTTACTGTTTTAAAGTATTTACACACATCTGCCCGAGGGATCTGAAAAGGACAGCTGTCCTCCTCTGACAGTAACTCGGGCTTGCTGTGGTTCTCAACGTGGCCATAGTAGGTGTTGAGCTTTTCAGGTAGAGAAGCAGTCACTTCCCCCATGTTGTAGCTCCTCCCCTTGTAGTCTGTAATGGTCTTTAGTCCTCTCCACATGTGCCTGACGTTAGATCCACTGTAACAGGACTCTGTCTTCTCTCTGTACTTTCCCTTGGCTTTTATCATTTTTATTGTTTTTCTGAGATTGTACCGGGCTTTCCTGTACTCACATGGATCTCTAGATTTAAATGCAGCTGTCCTCTTTCTGAGCGCAGTCCGCACCTCTCCAATGACCCACGGCTTCTGGTTGGGATAGGTTCATACAGTAACCTGCGGTACAACGTCATCGATGCATTTGTGAATGTATCTGGTAACATATTCAACGTACTTCACATTTTCCTCACCGGCTACAGTCCAGAAGACTTCCCAGTCTGTTGTTTAGAAGCAGTGACACAGGATGTTGTCTGATTGGTTGGTCCAGTGCTGAACTGAGCGCATCAGCTTCTGTTTATAGGCTGGTAGAAGCAGGACGGAGGAGTGATCTGATTTGCGGAAGGCTGGTCAGGGGCGGGCTTTGTAGGTATGTTCAAGCGGCGTGTACACACTGTCCAAAAAGTTATGGCCACGCGTTGGAAAGTCAAGTACTTCGGCAGAACTTTCTTCAGGTTCGCCTTGTTAAAGTCACCAGCCATGATGAAATCAGCTTCCGGGTTTAGTTTTTCTTGCCGGTCGATAACCTCGTACAGTTCATCTAGCGTCTGCGCTGTGTCGGCGTTGCTGTAAGCTCTCTGGGCAGATAGAAAGGTCTGCATTTAACCATTAGGTGTATAAGGTCTGGAGAGCACCCTGACAAAACTGTTTGTACATACACCGCTTGTTGGTCATAATACACACGCTGACTCTCCTGCGCTTCACC
>JAOUQZ010065668.1:0-19353 GCA_028564935.1 Neosilurus hyrtlii
TGTTCCCAAACCAGGCTGTGATACTTCCCGTCAGGATGCTCTCAATGGTGCAGGTGTAGAAAGTCCTTAGCACCCTTAAGGGCAGTTTAAAGTCCTTCAGGCGTCTGAGATGAAAGAGACGCTGCCGGGCCATCTTCACCAGGGTGTTAACATGACAGGACCGTATCAGGTCCTGTGTGATGTGAACGCCTAGGTCCTAGAAACTGTCTACTCTCTCCACTGGTGTCCTGTTGATGATCAAGGGCTGGTAATTCCTCTCCTGCTAAGTACTGAAGTCCACTATCAGCTCCTTAGTCTTGCTGATGTTGAGGGGGAGGTTGTTGTCCTGGCAACATAGTTCCAGGTTAACCTTTCCAGGTAGGCGTCTCGTCGTTGTTTGGGATCAGGCCCACCACCACAGTGTCATCCATAAACTTGATGATGTTGGTGGAGCTGGAAGTGGCCACAGAGTCGTAGGTGTATAATGAATACAGCAGGGGGCTCAGAACACAGCCCTGGGGTACTCCAGTGCTGATGGTGATTGAGGTTGAGACATGGTTGCCCAACCGTACCGCCTGTGGTCTGTTCATCAGGAAGTCGGAGATCCAGCGACACAGGGATGGGCTGAGGCCCAGGATCTCCATCTTAGTGGTGAGTATGGAGGGGATTATGGTGTTAAACAGTGGACACCGAAAGGCCAAAAGACTTGTACTTTTGCCCTAACATCTGTCAACAGTTTCACATGTGACTAGGGCTGGCCTTCAAAAACCTTTAGGCAATGTTGTGAATCCACATAAAAGTAGAAAAAACAATAAAAAATTGCCTCAAGGAAGAGGACTCATACAGCACATAGTAATTTAATGTTTTAAATAAGGTGGCTTTAAATGCAACATTTGATTCTTTGTATCCACACATGCTTGACTCCACCCCAGAAAACAACAATGTTTTCAGCCTTATTAAGTGTCTCTCTAGTGGGCTTAGTTAACATTCGGATGCACCACCCTGCTAAGTCATACACAGAGAGTGTAACAGGAGAAAAAATAAGAAAGCAGTTTTCAAAACTAGTTCTTTTCAAACACCAGTAGAATTAGATATGGATGTACAGTGTCAGTGTGATTGTACAATTATTACTAACTCATGATTGATATAACTGATTGTTTGATTTTATTTATACTGGTATGCAAAACATATAGAATTTAAATGATCCACAGAGTAGTGCATCACAAAGTATGATTTCTTATACATAAACATCAAGAACTAGTAAGTTCATGTATATGTGTATAGTATTTTATTTAGGGAATTTATGGCATTTAATAATGTTTTGCTATGTACTTTAGGCTGAATGTGTTTAACAAAATATTTTTTAAAAACCTAAATAACTTATAATTATTTTAATCAAAATGTTATTTAAACTTATCTGTATTTATTTTGTTTAACAAGGCCTACCACTTTACACCTATATGTGCACTGTGTATATATTATTAAAAGCCAAGCCTGCCCTGCTGCTTACTGGGGCGATAATATGCAATCTAATAAAGTCATGTTTGGTTGTAAAAATAAATAAATAAACAGAAATAAATGAAAAAAACTGTTTATTTCTTCCTATAAAATAATTATTATCTCATATTTTGTTGGTTTTGATGGGGATTCAATAACATGGACCTAGCTGCACAGAGCCAACTGGTTAGCTGAAGGCCTGTGGTTCATTAAAATGTTTGGTGTTTTTCATTAATCTACCTGCCATAACAAAAGTGCCATTTCTGGACTAGCAAGCTGTTCAGTGTGTACCCCACCTTCGCCCAGTGTCAGTGTAGGTAGGTTCCAGCCTCCCCGTGATCTTAGTAGGGTTAAGCAGTTAAGTTAATGAATAATGTATCAAATATATTTTATATTATTTTATATAACAAAATATAAATACTAATTTATATTATAAATAATTATTGATTAAAGTGTTCTTTAGGTAATGGCTTAACTTTAATTACAGACTAAGCAAATTAATATAAACCTAAGGGATTATCATTGTTATTACTGCTCATTCATAAAACACTCCACATAAACGAAGCCTGAAAATAATTGCTTCATAACAAAAACAAAATCAAAGGTCAAATAGAAAACTCAGAAACAGCCCATGCACATCTACTCACCACATGAACTCTGCATGCAAAATTTCAGAATTATCCACTCAGCAGTTCTTTAGAAAAAAGCCTGGCAAAAATGAGCAAGGTCAAGGTCATTGTAACAAGGGCAAAGGTCAAACTGAGAAACTTATGACAAGACTATGCACATTTACACACCATAGTAAGCCTGCATGCAAAATTTCAGATGCCCCTCCCCCCAACAGTTCCTAAGAAATAGTCCAAACAAATTTTATAATATCAAGGTCAGTATGACAGGGTCAAAGGTTAAACAGAGTAATTAATATGCTGAAGCACACCTACATAGCCTGATGGCTGATGGGTAACAATCATGATAACCATCTTTTAACATATCCTGAGTTATTCCTTACAAAATAATACTTATATTGTTTTTATTCCTATGCACATTGTTTACTAAATTATCTGCAGTTTGTTATTCTTCATAAATGATCATGTTTGTACTAGCATTAAAAAAAAATAATCTGATGGAGACTCTAGTGCACATGTGTAGGTCACCTTCTGCTCAATCATTAACAACATTTTATGTGGCTTTTAAGAGAAATGAAAGTTTTAGAAAGTCAGTAAAATAGTATAGTGATGGGCTTCTGAAAGTGCTGCTTGGTTTGTGTGATAACCACTACTTCCTCTTCTGAGAACAGAGGATTTCTAAGCAACCACAGACAATTCAAAATAATGAAAAAGTCTACAGTGGAGACTGTAGAGAGATTAACACTGAAGGCATTTTGTAGCTCCACCATCTTTGCATAAGGGAACACAAACCTAAGATGAATAAATTGTTTATCAAAACTTAAATGTTTTGGCAGAAAGCAGGTCATCTGATTTTGAGGACAGCAATAAGTTAAATGAAAATTTCTACATGAATGAAGTAAATAAGACAATAACATAGAATTAACAAAGTCAATAACAACAACCTGACTACAGAAAGAGACCAGTTAGAGACCAGTTACAACAACCTGACTATGGAGAAGGACCAGTTAGAAACCAGTTACAATCAAGTGACTGAAGAGAGAGGACAGATACAGAGGGAGAGAGATGAACTCCAGAAGTTGTTTTCTCAACTGAGTAAGTGAATATGTTTTTACTTTAAAGGGATGCCATACATTTTCAGTGGGGTTAATGTAGGTACTGAGGGTCTGTGAATACCAGGTTGTTAGGAGCAGTATTAAACACCTGGATACCTTCTTGTCCACATTTGCACAAATATGATTCCTTTATGGATTGTAGTGATCAAGTGTGTCACAGTTTCTTCACACACAAAATTGCAATGAAATTCCCAGCATGCACCTCATCATGTTCAGTCACCTGACTTATGATACAGTATCTTTAATTTAAAACATCTGGATAATCTTTACCAAGTGGGAGGTAGAAAACAATAAGTATAAAGCGACAGATCACTGGCTATGGTATTATATAGTAAAATACTCACTCATGCAATCACCATATGACTTAGTACTGCATGTGTGTGTAAATACACATGAACAGATCCTGGTGTTTCCATGTTTCACCTGGAACTCAGGAACCAGAACTCACACAAGTGGATTCATTGATGAACTGGTTTGTGGTTAAAATGAAATGATGTTTTAAATGGTTTTAATCTGCTGTGTGTAAAGGGAACGACATTAACACACCAGGATGGAAAGTTTTCAATTCCAGTATTTATTACATCTCTAATGAGAATAAGAGCTGGAGTGAGAGCGCAGAGGAGTGTAGAAAAAGAGGAGCAGACCTGGTGATCATAAACAGCAGCGAGAAATATATAACAACATTTATTCATCCATTCATTCATTCATTCATTTTCTGAACCGCTTATTCCTAAAGTGTGGTTTTCAGGTCTGAGAGTCTCTGAGTGAGGTGCTCTCAGTCTATGGCCCAGTGAATGCTGATGAGAAAATTATTTCTTCACAAATCAATTTGAATACATGATTTCTACATGGATTTTTATTGCTTCAGTTCTGATCAGTAAATAAAACTGTTTTATCAGGAATGGTTCAGCACTACATGCCCCCTGTAGTCATTTAATTAGTTTAATGACAAAAACGTAATGAATTAACAAACAATCTAAAAGTTTTGTTTTCACGCTCTTTGAGAATTATACAGTACATTTATAATCACCTTAATGAGCAGATTGTAAGAGATACTGTGTGAACTGGAGGACTGAACATCCTCATTAAACACTGGATACACTCACTGCTTCTCTTCTTTTAGGTTCTGGGACAACAAAGGTGATGAAGATTGTGTTGTATCTGGGTATAGGGCTAAGTTTGCTCTGGATTGGGTTGATGTGTCCTGCAATGCTCAGTACGGATGGATCTGTAAGATCATTTTGAACTGACCTGTTGGATATGCAATACATACGTACATACAGACATACGTACATACATACATACAGACATACATACATACATACATACATACATAAATAAATAAATGCAATTCTCACAATAAGAAGGTTCAGTAGTCTGCAGTGAATGTATTTATTTATTTTATTAAGGGTAAACATAATATTATTTGGGCAGTTTCAAAAGTATTGGTCTACAATTGCCCTGAACATTGCATTATCCATAAATAAGCCAAGGTTTCTAATTAACATAACTCATACATCATGAAGTGAGAGTTATTTCTGTGATGCCTTGAAACAATATAGACATAATCATTAAAAAAAAATGTTTAATATGGTAAAAAAGGAAATAAGTGAATGTTATAAACAAATTTATTTTTTAAGAACGGTTGGTGAATGAGGCTCATTATCCGCAGTGCGCCCTAACCCACATGGAAGGGTTCCATTCCTGTATTCCTGCATTAGACCCCTCTACTGGTGGGATGAGGAACAGCTAAGATGTTGCTTTTTTATGGCCTAGTAGCTTTTAAAAATGTTTTTGTTCTCTGTCTTTTTCTTTATCAATGCCAATATATTTGGGAGTACACATGTCTGCTTTTCCTCATTTCATTATAAGGGCTGTGATTGCATAAGTATGAGCTGTACTGTCTAGTGTCATTGTGGTAAATCAGTATTTTCTATGGAATATCAGCATGAGGTAATCATTACAACAATTTAATTCTAATTTTGGGTCAGCTGTAGCCATTCTGAGCTCCCCAACACAGCTACAAATTTAACTTGGATCTACAGGCACATCTCACCAAGTTGGGCACCTGTTGGAGTCATCATGCATTGCAACAAGCATTCAAACTGGCTGCTCTTGACATGGATGTTTCAGTATTTCATGGAAATAAAACTTTCCATATCGGAAAAACATCTTGCCTCTGCACCCAGAGAACTGTTGAGAATTTTAGAGCAACAGGCTCAGCACAGAAAAGTAAAAAAAAAAAAAAAAAAAGATTTGTTGACCTTTAAGTGCTCATACACCTGAGAATACTATATGATGTACTCATGTACCCAAAATGGTCTTCATGGAAAGATGCATTTGCTGCAGGAATTTTTTTTTTAGGAAACCTTAATGAGAATCTTACACAAAGACCTCCACTTTAATCCAGACAAAGTTTATATTGAAATTTCATGTGTGCAAAAATAACATTTTCATTATATGTATTTATTTATTTATTTCCCCTTGAAATGTGGGGGTTAACTGGGTCACCCTATATATTCAATGTCCTATATCCTGTGTGGCAAAAAAACCGCAATCAGTGTGTTCAAGCTGCTGCTGTAATCTAAATTATCTCAAAGCACATTTTGACTGCCTCTGTTTTTGGTTTCACACATCTGATGATGGGGTGTACATGAAGAGAATAAACAAAGACATGAAAGTAGACTGGCCTAGTTGGGGAAAGTTGTTTCTTTGTAAGGGCCTAAGTATATTCCAGCAAAGTCGGCTTCATGCAATGTGGACGCAGATGTGGGCAGGGGTGTCTACAAATTACGTTCGATTGTTCTGGTAAATGCAGATTTTTCTTTAAATGCATGCACATTATTGTGGCAAAGAGGAAGTTAAAAGCAGGAAACCAAAAAGGCATACATCACAGTTTGCAAAACTTTATTAAAATAGCTCTCTCTCTCTGCCTCTGTCACACACACACACACACACACACACACACACACACACACACACACACACACACACAAACACACACACGCATACACATAAAAGGAATTCCATTTAAGGTCATAATTAAACACATAGTACTTAATAACCTGTGTGTTCAGTACAGAGAAATTTCAGACTGAAGCTTTAATCTATCAGTTGAGAGATCAGTACATCAAGGCAGAGGTCTGGAGTTTTCCTGTACTGACCTCACTCTCAATTAATGGCATTTTTGTAAAACCTTGAAATAAAAAAGATAATAAAATAAAAATGAATAATTTTATATATTTTAATCAATTTATACACACTTCCAAATAATCCTTAACTCAGTCCCAGAAATCAAAACAAAAAATGCAAATAGATAACTTCAGGATACATACCACCAATGTTGTGTTCCATTGTATCTGTGCTAACAATGATAATACTAATAGTTTCAGCTGAAATGCTATAACATGATCGGCACAAGAAATGAATGCTAACTGCTATCAGCCAGCCTTAATACAGCACTCTGTGATGTCCTCACTTTTCAAAGCCCCATATATCTAAATATTATACTCATACATGTTTCCAGGTGGGGAGGTGGTAGCATGCTGGATTACTGATCCCAAGGTCAGAGTTCAAGCCCCACTTTCAATGTATAAACTAATCAACTATAAAGCTCCCTCAGTTGACACAAGGAAGAAACCTTGAGAGGAACCAGGCTCAAGAGGGAACCCATCCTCATTTGGGTGAACCATAAAATTTGAACCATATAAGAAGAATTTCATTACAGTCCAACATGTAGTCTGGTTGTTTATACCACAACTGTAAGTCCTAATTAACTGCAGCAAGTAGCAATTTATATTCAATTCGAAACTTAATTGGCAGCCAGTGCAGTGTAGATAAAATAGGAGTGATATGCTCATGTCTTCTGGTTCTAGTAAGAACTCTTGCTGCTGCATTCTGGACTAACTGGAGCTTGTTGATGCACCTATTAGAACATCCAGAGAGTAACGCATTGCAATAATCTAATCTCAAGGTAATAAAAGCATGAACAAGTTTTTCTGCATCATGCATTGACATCATATTTCTTATTCTCGCAATATTTCTATGATGAAAGAAGGCTGTCCGGGTAATATTAGCTACATGAGCTTCAAGTGAAAGACCAGGGTCATTTGTAGGCTTTTGTGAGCATGATTAGCTTAGCCGCTTGTGCAGAGAGATGAGAGGGAAGTGGTTCAGACATAATTGTGTCGTGCAATGTTACTACTGCAAACCCTACACAGTTTCAGTCTGAATCAGAATCCCGGAATGCAGACCCATCCACGGACAGCTCAAGATCTGGGTTCTGTTCTGTCGATGGTCTTGTCTAGGAGAACAAATTTCATTAGCTGGATTAAAGACAGTGCGGCATTTTGCTGTAATATTAATTTCAAGAAGGGTGGTGTATCTAAGTCAACTGGCCACAGTCATATGGGCTGTTTTTTGGGTCTAACAGGAGCTGGGAGACAGCATGTGGTACCAACTGCTTTTTCTGCAGCAGCCATGTCTCTCAGACACAATGGCAGCCCTGCTACAACTGGATCTAATTTCGCTGAAAAATAAGCTACATGGTGTTGTTCACTACCATGTTCCTGATGGAATATTAATGTCATGCAGCCATGTTTCTCACCCACTACCTGAGTGAATGGTTTGTTTGGATTAGGAATGAAATCAGTTTTAGCTTCCAGGGTCCAGCAAAGTGCACTGTTGGCAAGTAGGCTGTTGCTATGAGTGATTGCACTCAATGGAGCCTAGAGGACAGCCGAATCCAGAATAAATGAGTGACAATATGATCACATGCCCAGAAAAGACATGAGCTGCATTTTGGCGATTAGCTTAAGGATTTTTTGGATTGCTTTGAGGCAAATGTTCTCTAAACTTTTACCCTGGCCGGAGATGAAGTGGCCTTCTTCACCTTTTCTTGGAAAAATTGTAATTTTGTGATGTTGACTTTGTTTTGTTCCGCCGCCAGATGTTTTAGCAATTTCACGGTACCACGCTCGTATTGTTGTTTTGTAGGAGTGGCTGAAAGCAGTCATCTATGAAGCTCAGGTGAATTGAGCCTCCCTAAAGCTGGAGCGGATCTAGCCCTTTTTTAATGCCTGTGTGGTGATTGCATTATTTTTGGTTTAGTTTTGGAATTTCTTTTGTTGTGTGGAGTCTTTTTTTTTCCAGAGGTGGGGCGACTCCCGCTGGCACCGGATCTACCCACACCTGCAGCGAATTTCCTGCTATGACCACTGACATTTAAGCCCTGCTAGGAGGCTTCTCTGGCACCAGAGTATTCTCGCTGTCGACATGGTATCTCAGACCACTCTCTCATGCTTTGTTTTCCCGGTGACTAATTCCTGCTGTCTTCCCTTCACAGAGAACCATTTGCAATCAGATGGAAGTTGTGAAAGAACTGTGGATGGGTTTGGCACATTTAGAGCACGTGCCATGACAGCTTTGTTTACTGCTTTCAAATTTTGTACAAAGCACCACCCAACAGGTTTACTTGGTTCCCGTTTTTTTTTTTTTATCGGAAACAGTGGCGCACATACTGGGGAGTCAGGACAGGACATGTGGGATTGAGTTTGAGGTGAAGGGGTGTGGTTTGCCTGGTGCAGTCTTGATCCTAGTTATATTTATTTCTACAGCCCAAAAAAATATTCCAAAGCAATTGTTTCAGCAACAATGTATCCATCTCTCTACCTGCCTTAAAACATTCTTCTTCATATTTTTTATCTGGACCTTCTTTAGGTTTATGCACTTTCCAGTGTAAGCTCGTGGGTTGCATGTATGAAGTGTTAACTGGACTGGTGAGGACACAAGCCCTGTCCACTAGAAGCGCATCACACAGTTTCCACTCATATGCATTTAAAACACCTGTTCACCTCCTGCCACGTCCCCACCTCGATACTCATTACGTCCGCTTTGTTGGTCCTGTGTCACAACCATCTGGAGTAACACCTTTTGAGCTTTTGAAGCCTCATCCTTACAATTTCTGTTTTTTTCTGTCTCCCAACAGTTTTTCTGTGTGCATTGCGTGTGGTTTTTCAACCAACTCAAGTTTGCCTGTGTCCCAGGTGAGCCTCATAGGGAGTCCCTGGGCTGTTGGCTGTGTTGTCCAGTCTTTGAAGCCACCTGTTAGCGTTGGGTACCTCTATGTGTGAGATACTCTGAGGCACTTTTCCCTTTGTTCTGTTTAAATATTTAAATCTTGGACATATCCAATCTATGTGGAACAGCTTCACATACAGCTTCCATCATGCAGCCAGCAAATGCTGTGCCTCAGCTCTGACGATGTTGGGTAATATTGCCTACAAACATTCACAGGTCAGCATTAAATTTTTGTCCACCTACCTCCTGTGGATCTGGAAGGTGTGAATTAAGATCGCCAATTTCCGTTGGGGCCAGGGTCAATGAACCAGGATAGCAGGAGCCTCAGAACCAGCCACCCCAACCATAGGCAAATTGAGACCTTTTTCAGTGACCTCAGTGTGTCCAATACTGCTTTTGCCTTTCACCTAGGATTGTGTGGCTGGTGGGCAAGGTTCAGGCTCATCCTCTGTGTTGCAAGGGGTACAGCAGTGGTTTCAACTCCTTCTCCAGGTCTGGATAGACACGGTAAGGTCCAGGCGGTGGATCTTGTGAGGGGTCCTGGAGGACGACAGGGTGGAGAACAGTCCAGATCGGTTTCTAAAACAGACTTAGCACATTGCAGGTTAGTTTTATGTGGCTTGGGATCGGATTTCGGTTAGAATTTGCGTAACTTCTTAGAACACACTTCTTGTCATTAACTTATCACTGTTCAATAATTTTTTTTGTCCTAGCTACATTCACGCAATCTGCTTTATAATGGTTCTAGTTGCTTCTCACTAAAAACCAACTAAAAGCCACACTCCCCCGCTTGTGGACCAAAATTGCAAATCATAAAGTTAACATTTGCATGTGCAGATAATTCCAACCTTAATCTATATTTTTTCTTCTAACTCTTCTAATTTTGAAATTAGTTCTTTCTCCCTCTTACTGTGTACTGCATTACATTATATTTAATGATATTGCCTTTATATTGGCATTTATATTTCACTTATTTCATCTTATATATATATTCTATATTTTATTTTATATTTATATGTTATTTTATTCTATATATTTTCTTTATTTGCTATTTTCTGCATTTTTAAATTTATACTGACTTTTAAAATCCTTTAAATAGTTTTAGTTATTGTTCTTTTCTTCTTGTTACTTTGGTAGCTTTTTTTTTTTAATTTTTGGACAGTCATACTAAGCATTTCACTACATATTGTACTGTGTGTAATTTGTATGTTTGAAATTTTAAAATTTAAAAATTTGAAGTGTGCTGTATTAAGTTATTTTCAAGGTCCTAAGCACACTCACTGGACTCCTTAGTTGCAATTTCAGCCCCTCCTTGGGCATTTTACCATGAACTCATCAACTCACAGGTGGATTCCTCAAGCCTGCTGGAAGTCATTAAGATTCCCAGAATCTCTTTGTTTAACGAGCCTCAGCACTCAATTTGCCTGATCACAATTTCCAAACAGCACTCTTAGATCAAATGTCTTCCAAATATAATCTAGAGAACTTATTTACTACTTGTAGATATTAAACTCCGGCGCTGAGCAGTGTGGGGACTTCCTATAGTTCCGAAATCCCAATGAGCCCCACGTGGTCCCGGACGGAGTAAATCCACCACTCTCACTCGGGTCATACCCTCACTGGTCAGTCGTGGAGTCCCATCTGACAGTGCCATAGAATTGTGGTGGGAATTATCTACAATCAATTAAAAAAGGACACATGAGAGGACTGGTCACCAGACTTTATTTATTACTGCACAGGACATCTATCTCACAAACACACCTACAGCATGACTGAGAGGTGCCCCCTTACTCTGTAGTTCCTCTTATAATTTCAGAGTGTAAAAAACAGTGGGAGTCAGTGTTGGGTATAATCACAGTTGGCATGCATTGTGATTCTAACTGTGTTACCTCTTGCAACTCCCTAAGCATATTCCATTCTCTGAAGACTTTTTCTTTTCTTGGTCTCATAAGCAATACCTAGGAAACAGAAACATCTGCTGGGTTTAGCAAAACATACACAACTCTTAATAAGACAAAATAACTATAATGCACATATATGAATGCAAAGAGCAGATACTTAGTTCAAATTATAATTTTCCTCTTACAGAGGAGCCAGTTATGGTGGCTCGGGCATCTGATTAGAATGCCTCCCGAACACCTACCTGGTGTGGTGTGGTGAGGTCTGGGAAAGCCTCAGTGTCCCCCTGGAAGAGCTGGAGGAAGTGGCTGGGGAGAGGGATGTCTAGACCTCACTGCTTAGGCTGCTGCCCCTGCAATCCGACCCAGATCAAGAGGAAAAGGATGATGATGATGATGATGATGATGATGATGATGATGATGATGATAAGAAAGTACATAAGTTTAATATCTAATTATCCATTGAATTATTCTTAGATAGAACAGCACAAAATAGATAATTCAGATAGAATTTAGCCAATAAACTCAAAAAACATGCAAACCTGACCTTGTATTTTATACAAGAAATCGATTCATTTTTAATTAAAAGTCTGTGGAACCAGAACTGTTTTGGAGTCAGCCCCAAGTGGATCACAGTGGTATTGCATTTTTATAATGCACTGTGTTCCAAGTTTTGTTCTATATATGAAAGTGAAGGCCTAAGTTGACATGTATGAATGCACTTCTGCTTAGGGCTTCTGCTTAATTCTGCCATTTGTGACCCAGTCTGGCAAAATGAGTCACAGTGACCAAAAATGTAAAATTGAGTTAGCCATTTCATTCAAAAGAGAAGACTCTAAGCTTTAAAATGGTATGGCTAACTCAATTTTAATTTTTTAGACAGATAGGTGATTAGGGACAAATGTCTTAGCAAGCAGGCAAAGGGTGAGAAGTGTATGCAGCTCTTCTGTCTCTTTTCAGATAAAGTCAAGTCATAATGACATGGGAAACAGGTAGAAAGATAAATTCTGGAGTATATGGGTCCACGACTGGTTTATCTGTTGAGTAGTGACAGGGCTAAACATTAGGCTTCCCTTTTTTGGACCCTGGTGAGTAGGTCAAGGAAAAATGGAACTTGCTGAAAAACATGGGCCACCTTGCTTGTCAAGATTTTAATCTATTCACTCCCTTCAGGTATTCTAGATTTTTGTGGTCCATCCAAACCACAAATGGATGTTCTGCTTCCTCCAGCAAGTGCCTCCATTCATCCAGGGCAAGTTTAACCACCAGTAGTTCTCTGTCCCTGATGTTGTAATTCTTTTCTGCAGAGGTCCAAAAGCATAGGAATGTAATAAAGGAGTCATCTGGTTGACATTAGGACAGGAAGGCTTGGGAGTCATCTACCGCCACAAAAAGGTACCTGTAGATTACGTATTCTAAGGATAGGCACAGAGGTAAAACATTGTTTAAGTTCTTGAAAAGACTGTTCAGCAGTTTCAGCTCAAAAAATTGTGGTCTTGGATGTAGTTAGTTGGTGAAGAGGGGAAGTATATTACACTGGAAGATTAACTAATGATAAAAGTTGGCGAAGCAAATAAATGTTTGTAACTGTTTATGATCTTATGGTTGGGTCCAGTCTTTGATGCAGTGACCTTCCCAGGTTTAATCTTAGCTTGTCCTATAGAAAGATTATGAAGAAAGAATATGGTTGTCTGGTGAAACACATTTTTTTGGCTTTCATATAAAGCTGGTTTTGCAGTAACTGACAAATGTTGTCAAGGTAAACAAAGACAGATTTATCCACCATGTCATGTAGTAGGTCATTGAGCAGTGCCTGAACAACAACAGAGGCATGGGTGAGGCTGAATGGCCTAACAAGTTATATATATTATCTTATTGGAGTGTTAAAGGCTGTCTTTCATTCATCATCCTCTTTAATTTATACCAGGTGGTAGACATTGTGGAGATCCATTTTGGTGAACATTTTAGTTTCCTGGATAAACTCAGAAGCAGAAGCAATAGGCAGGGCATATGGGTTTTTAACAATGATCTCATTTAACCCTCTGTACCCAATGGCCAATGGCCAGAACCAAAGCATCTGAGATGTATTTGTCCATAGTTTCCTTCTCAGTTGAAAATAAGGAATTTAATCTACCTTGAGGTGGCATGGCTCCAGACAACAACCTTAACCTTATTAAAAACTTTCTTGAAGTTGTTGAACATTCAGGAACCTTAGACAGGTTTAGGTACTGGTTCGGTATTGCTTGAGTAGGAACCAGTGTTTCTTTTTCCAGATAATGAAAAGAATCATAGAGATAGTGGGGGAATTAAGAGAAAGACGGTATTTTCATGATGATTACCAGAAGTGAGCACAGGAACATGTTTGGTCTCCTCTCTGACTTCATGCAAATTGTGGTTTTCCAACACCCTCACCCCAAGGGGGATCTCCAGAGTATGGCAATTTATGCCAAGCTCTTTCACCATCTCAGAGTCTATAAATTCCCTGTCAGTGTCAGAATCTAAAAAAAAACACTCCCTGTTGGACAGTAATGGAGTTGAGTAAAAACTAAGAAATGTTTGTTGGAGGAGGACTCTAGAAAAGAATGGCTATATAACGGCCCCTAAATTATACAGAGTCTTTTCTTTTAACAGAGAGTTACATAGGATATGCTTCTCACCCCATAATAGATGCATAGTCACTCCATGAAACTCCTCTCTCTCTCTTCTGGAAAGACATGAGTTCAGTCCAACTGCATTGGCTTAGGAGAGTTTGTGGTGGGGGTGGGGTACTCACCGCTTGAGAAAGTAGTCTGCAAAGAGGCTGGGGATATTGTTGGGGTGGCCCGGGATGAGCTGTCTCCCTGCTGCATTCCCAGAGACGCAAGTTAATCCTGGCCACGAGTACTTGGAGTTCTGTTAAAGTTGGAGGTGGATTTCATGTTGCAATCCCACCTTTAATGCAATATGATAATCTTTAATAAAAAGACACCAAACAAGGCAAAAATAATTCCAGTCACTGTCAGAAGAAATGGTGGGAAAATCAATTTTCTTTTTAGATACTACCGTGTTTCTCCGATAATAAGACCTACACCGATAATAAGACCTGCCCTTACTTCAGCAGGACGGTCCAAAATAAGCCCTACCCCGAAAATAAGACCGAGCTGAATGCAAATTTTGTCCGCACCTTCCCCTCATTTTCTATGAATGCACGCGTGCCAGCGCTATTTACAGCAGCTCTGCGGAGGAGAGACAGAAAAAGAGGACGTTAAGGGAACAAAACAGTAAGTAAAGGATTATAAAGCAGGACTGAGGGGCATGATGGGGTTAAAGCAGGACTGGAGGAGTATAACAGTCATCATTTTACTGGTATTATTCTGTCTGTTTTAACCCCAGACATGAGTGCAAAAAGGAAGAGCTACACCGCCGAGTACAAGAAAGCAGTTGTGGAGGAATCACTTACCTGTTTATTGAAATTACTGTTTTTATGTTAATTAAAATAAAACCTACCCCGAAAATAAGCCCTATGGTGTTTTTTGAACCGAAAAAAAAAAATAAGATAGTGTCTTATTATCGGGGAAATACGGTAGTCTGTTCTTTTGTTAGAACTGGAAATGCTTTCTTGCTTCTTCCTCCAGGAACAGGATCACATACTCTTATCCAGGCAACAGCAAAGTCTTGGAATGAATCACAAATGCATGAGTTTCTCTCCTACTTAACCAGGGTTGTCCACTGCAATTAAACAAGCAGCAAACAATATTTTAGTTGATAAAACTCCCCGCATACAAAAGGCTCTTGCCTTTTACTGGTTCCTTTTGGTGGGGTCCCTTTTGGTTCCTTTTTTTCTCCTGTCCATTTCAACCTTTGATGTTTTATGAAGGAATTTTGTAGGAACAGTGTCCGGTTTTAGACTTAACAGCTGGGGCTTCATGAGCAGACCAAGTTAGAAACAATGTTAGAAACTTGATTGCATAGAACAAACAGATTACACACATGCAAGGATAAAACAGAAAGAGGTTTATTACAAACCTAAATGAATAATGAAAAGAAAGGCACACAGACCAAAGAGGAGACATGGGCCCTCCTATTTACCCACCAGCTGTGTCGGGTGACACTTGACACTTTACATACAGTGTTACTGTAAAATTGCCACGTTTTTTTTTTTTGTATTTATATTTGCATTTATATTTCATCTTATTGCATTTATTCCTCATTTATAGTTCTTTTTATATATATAAAACATTATGTATGCTATATTTTATTTCTATTTTATTTTATATATTTAAATTTTTAAATTTTAATTTTTTATATATTTTTATGTTTATTTTTAACTACAAAGTCCCTTAAATAAGTATAGTTATTGTTATTGTTCTTTTCGTCTTTGTCTTCTTGATATTGATAGTTTTTATTCTTCAATTTTTAGGACAGTGATAAGCATTTCACTACATATTGTACTGTGTATAATTTTGTATGTGACAAATAAAAATGAATTGAATTAAAATTAAATTGGGTCCAGTGTGAGCCGGGTGGCCGCCGAAGGTGTGGGTTCTGCTAGACTGATCCTCGGCTACTGACTCTGGATTTTGGTCATGGAATGTCTCCTCTCTGGTGGGGAAAGAGCCTGAGTTGATGCATGAGGTTGAGAGATACCGACTAGATAAAGTCGGGCTCACCTCAACACATAACTAGGGCCATCTTGAGAGAGGCTGGACCTTGTTTCATTCTGGAGTTGCTCAAGGGAAGAGGTGATGTGCCGGTGTGGGCATGCTTGTTGCCCCCTGTCTCAGTGCCCACATGTTGGAGTTCACCAAATATCTGTTCAGAATACCCACCCTTTTTGGAGTCCTTAGGGGTGTGCTAGAGGGTGCTCTGCCTGGAGACTCTCTTCTCATCCTGGGAGACTTTAACACCCATATCGGCAATGACAGTGTGACCTGGAAGGGTGTGATTGGTCGGTACGGCCTCTCCGATCTGAACCTGAATGGTCTTTCATTGTTGGACTCGTCACGGTTTGTCCATCACGAACACCATGTTTGAAAATAAGGGTCCATAAGTGCACTTGGCACCAGGACACCCTAGGCCACAGTTTGATAATCGATTTTGTAGTCATGTCATCACACTTGTGGCCGCATGTTCTGGACACCCATGTGAAGAGAGGAGCTGAGCTGTCAACTGATCACTACCTGGTGCTGAGCTGGCTCTGATGGTAGAGGAGGCCACCCTCCAGACATGGGAGACCCAAGCATCTAGTTTGGGTTTCCTGGGAACGTTTGGTGGAGTCTCTGGTCAGAAAGGCCTTCAACTCACATCTCCAGCAGAGCTACAGCCACATCCCAATGGAAGCTGAGGACATAGAGTCTGAATGGGCCATATTCTGTCTCCATTACTGAGGCTGCAGCCCAGAGCTGTGGCTGGAAGGTCATTGGTGCCTGTTATGAGGGCAACCCCTGAACCAAGTGGTGGTGGACAACTGCGGTGAGGGGGGCTGTCCAGTCGAATAAGAAGACCTGTCATGTCCTTTTGGCTTGTGGGACTCCCGAGGCAGCAGACGGGTACTGACAGGCCAAAGGTGCTGCAGTCGGGGCTGTCACCAATGAAAAAATCTCGGGTGTGGGAGGAGTTCAGTTTACAGTGGGAGTGGGGATATGCTCACCTTGACTGGGAATGTTGTCATAAGGTAAGAGGAATACTTCAAGGACCTAATAAATCCCACCAACCTCTGTGGAAGAAAAAGAGCCTGGGGATTCAGAGGGGGGTCTGAGGTCACCGAGGCTGTTAAAAAGCTCCTCAGTGGCCGGTCTCCGGGGTGGATGAGATCTGCCCTGAATACCTCAAAGCTCTGGATGTTGTAGGACTGTCTTAGTTGACACATCTCTGCAACATTCCATGGTCATCGGAGGCAGTACCTCTGGATTGGTAAACCCGGGTGGTATTTCCCCTTTTTAAAAAAGGTGACAGAAGACTGTGTTTTATCTATCATGGAATCACATTCCTCAGCATATCCATGAAAGTCTATTCAGGAGAACTGGAGAGGAGAATCCGGCTGATGGTTGAACCTCAGATTCAGGAGGAACAATGTGGTTTTTGTCCTGGCCGCAGCAGTTTTGACCAGCTCTACACACTCTACAGGATCCTGGAGGGGGCATGGGAGTTTGCCCAACCTGTCCACATGTATCTCGGGCTACCTTGTGGGGTGTGCTCCAGGAATATGAAATACCGGACCCGTTGCAACAGGCCATTTGCTCTCTGTATTGCCAGAGCCAGAGCTTGGTCTGCATTGGTAACATCATATCAAGCTAATTTACAGTAGGGGTTGGACTCTGCCAAGGCTGTCCTTTGTCACCGGCTCTGTTTATAATTTTTATGTATAAAATTTTTAGACTTTACACTGAGAGGAGCCAGTTGAGTTGGGTCAGGCATCTGATTAGAATGGCTCCCGAACGTTTCCCTGGTGTGGTGTTTCGGGCATGTCCAACCAGGAAGAGACCTCTGGGCCGACCCAGAACACGCTGGAGCAACTACGACTCTCGGCTGGTCTGGGACCGCCTTGGCGCCCCCCAGGAGAACTGGAGGAAGTGGCTGGGGAGAGGGATGTTTGGACCTCACTGCTTAGGCTGCTGCCCACGTGATGAATGAAAAGAATTTCTAGGCACAACCAAGGTGTTGAGTGGTTATGGTTTGGTGACAATAGAATCTTGTCTCTGATTTTTGTTGATGAACGCCTCCCTGCTGTGGTGTTTCTGGCATGTCCAACTGGAAAGAAACCCCTACGTCTCTGGGCTGGTCTAATAACACCTTGGCTTCCCCCTGGAAGAACTGGACAAAGTGGCTGGGGAGAGGGACATCTGGACTTCACTACTTAGGCTGCTGCCCTGTGACCCAACCCCAGAAAAAGCAGAAGAAGATGAAGAGGTTAAAATAGGGCGTGTAGAGGAAATTCAGGTGTGTACACTTGTAGGCACTCTATGATATATAAAGGAAAGGTTGCTTACAGGTCTAAAAATATCTTTTGCCCAAGAACACTTTTACACTCAGTTTATAATTTTTTTTATTTTTTGCCTCCCCCCTCTTATCTTTCTTTAAACACTGATTTTTTTTTTTTTTTTTTTTTTTTTTTTTTTAATTTTTTTTTAAGGGCAGCGGTGGGTCAGTGGTTAAGGCTATGGTTACTGATCTGAAGGTCAGGGGTTCAATACCCAGTGCCACCATGCAGCCGCTATTGGGCCCTTAAGCCTCAATTGCATAGTATTATCACAAAGAAAGCCGAGATAAGAGGCTTTTGGGGCTGACCCAAAATCAGTACTGAGTGTTGCACGCCCATGGAGTGCCCAACCTCTGTCCCACCCAACAGGTCCATCCAAGGTAAAGTTTATCTTCAGATATCTTTATTTTCAGAAGCCCACTAAAGCCTTTTCCTGAAACCTGAACAACTTGGCCTTCGAATTCTTCAGATTGGATCCCCATAGAAAACTTTTTCGGGTAATCTTGAAGGATTTGTGTGTCAACAGTAAACAGGTTTCTTTAAAAACAGTCAGTTGAAAGCAGTGTGACTCCAAATTTATATATATATATATATATATATATATATATATATATATACTTTTTCTGTTGACTCAAGTTTTAGTTTGTAAAGGCGGTCACTTTTTTGAAAAGTGTCTCTTCCAATTTAAATATCATTAAAATAAGTAAACTAATAATTATAAATATTAATAACACTTGGTATTGTAAAAATAAAATTTCATCATTGTTTGCTTGATAATACAACTTTCTTTATTTATGTTATGACTTGCATAATAATCTGAAACACTCATATTCTAATAAATAAGATTTTTCTGGAAAATATGGTACAAAAAATTAAAAAAACTACAAAATAATATTGTGAATACATATTTGCAATAGAAAAAAAATCAATTGAATAACAATCAGCAAAAACATTTTTTTAGATCAAGCAAACTAATATTTGCATAATAATTTGGAACACAGTATATTCCTTTATTTAAAAAAAATAAATAAATAAATATATATATATATATATATATATATACATAAATCCCCTGATGAGTGGAGAAGTCGGGATGTCGGGATAAAATTGTTATTTTTGATTTAAACTGTTATTTTTTCCCCACATACAATATATATATATATATATATATATATATATATATATATATATATATATATATA
>JAOUQZ010065707.1:0-19346 GCA_028564935.1 Neosilurus hyrtlii
GGAAGAGCTGGAGGAAGTGGCTGGGGAGAGGGACGTCTGGGAGTCATTGCTTAGGCTGCTGCCCCCGCGACCCGACCACGGAACAAGCGGAAGAAGATGAATGAATGAATGAACTTATAACAGTCAAGGGAAAGATGTAATAGCAACTGCTCAGAAAAAACTTGTAAATTTAGTCAGGTGTAATTAGTCAATTTCTCTATTGCACACCTAGTTAACTGGCTTCCTCTGTAATCCCCCTGCAATCAGTTTGACTAGTTCTGTATAAAAACAGCTAGGGCATTCCAGTGCTTGGAAGTGTAACTGAAAAGAAACAATCAACTATGGGTGGCAAGGTACTGTCAAAAGATCTCAGGGATGAAGATGTGGACTGACACAAGTCAGGAGATGGACTGATGGATGCAAAAAAAAAAATCAAAGTGTTCATCAATCCCTAGAAGCACAATAAAGCTATTTAAAAAATCTGACTAATTCTAGATAAATTTGTAAATTTAAGTATATTTATGTATGAGATATATATGAGATAAGGGCAGCATGTTGTGGAGTTTGCATGTTTTTCCCGTGCTTACATGGGTTTTCTCCATGTACTCCGGTTTCCTCCCACAGTCCAAAGACATGCACATTAGTCTAACTGGCCGTTTCTAATTGCCCCTAGGTGTAAGTGTGATTGAGAACATTTGTGTGTGCGTTGGCTAAGATAGGAACCAGCCTCCCCACAACCCTAATAGGATTAAACGATTTTGCAAATGAGTGAGTGAGTAACATGAGATAAAAATACATTATACATTTACCATTTCCATAATAACAGAGAGAAAATAATATTTGGGGACAAATATATTTAATAATATGTATTACAGGAAGGTACAAGCAAAAATAATATCAAGAAGGATATGAGCTCAAGTGATGTCACTGAAGTGGGAATTCACACATCATATGATAGTAAGATAAGACAAACTTTCCTGAACCATATAGTTGGAATGCTGTTGTTCTTGTCTCTGTTTTTTTTTTTTCTTTTTTCCTTTTTTCTTTTTTTAGCATTTCTCTGGGAGGGGGGCATATTTAATCATTTAAAAAAACATTTAAGCCATGCCTGCTTCAGTTTAAAATTGGAAATCAGATATATATGATGTCACTGTATGATGTATGTGTTTTATCTTCACTCATCGGTTTATTTTGGTTAATACAAAAGTTTCCTGTTGAAACCACCCCAGCTCACAAGCTAAGTATCTGTTATTCACCTGTTCTACATCTTTTTTTGGTTCTGTGTCTCTTTGCAAAAGCAATAATAATAACAAGACCATGTGAGCGGAATGATTCTCCGTATGCGTGATAACTTGGCTGTGCAACACCGATTCATAGAAAATGAAAAGGGATAAAATTAGGTATTATGAACCAAAAGAAGGCATACCATTTCAAGCAAAATAAAAACGATGTTTACTAATATCATCCTGCCCGGTGCAGGGGTCATTGACACTTACATACAGGAGTAAGCAAATGGTTTCAGAAAAACATTCTGGCCGATTTTATTTCCAAGAGCTTACATGTTTATTTAATATACCTGGTAAACTAATGTACCTATTTAAAACACAGAGGACACTGAAATAGCTATGGCAAGCTAACAGCTAATTTGCCTATAATAATGACTTTATTGGTAATCCATCCACATAGTGGCTCATAGTGCCTGCTAATTAAATCTATCTACCACAGCTATCTAAAATTTTTTTTCCAATAACGCACCTAAAATTCAGTGAAATATTTGTATGCTTTATTTGATTGCACATGTAATGCTTTGTTAAAAAAAAATATATAAATATATATATATTCCTTACTGTTTAAGCAAATATGATTGTAAATAACAAAATATTAGTTTAAAAAAGTAATAAGAAATTTACAGATTCATCTTCCAGATCTGCAGTGACCCTTTCCAGGACAATATAAGGTGGCACGTTGGCGTAGTGGTTAACACATCCGCCTCACTTCAAGAAGATCCTGTATTCAAGTCCCAGGGGTTTCTGTGTTTGCATGTTCTCTCCATACCTGCATGGGTTTCCTCTGAGTACTCTGGTTTCCTCCCACAATCCAAATATATACACGTTAGGCTGATTGGCTGTTCCAAATTGCCCCTAGGTGTAAGTGTATATGGCTTGTGTGTGTGTGTGTTGGCCCTGCAATAGTCTGGCGAGTTGATCGGGGTGTACCCTGTCTTCGCCTAGTGTCGACTGAGAATAACGTCAGCCTCCCAATGACCCATAGTGGTTGGGAAAATGAGTGGGCAATATACATAAAGTGTAAAAATTTGGGTTGAAATAGATTCTGTAAAATTGGAAATAAAGGAATGAATTGGCTATTAAGGATCTAAATAGTTCTACACAATACAACCACTTTTCATTTAATTAATCATGATCAGCCGACACTGGGTGAAGGCGGGGTACACCCTGACCACCACTGCAGGGCCAAAACACACAACCATTCACATTCACACCCAGGGGCAATCTGAAACAGACAGTTTCAGCACTAATGTGCTGGTCTTTGGACTGTCGGAGGAAACCGGACTACCCGGAGGAAACAGTCCTGGGAGAACATGCAAACTCCATACAGAAGCACCCAAAGCAGACCAGGACCTTTTTACTGTGATGCTGACCTGCAGTGCTAACCACCGTCATTTAATAATAATAATAATAATAATAATAATAATATTAATAATAATAATAATAACAATAATAATATTAATAATAATAATAATAATAATAATAATAATAATAATAATAATAATAATAATAATAATAATAATTCATTCATTTAGGCGCTTAATCCTAATTAGTCTGCGATGGCCTGGCGAGCTGTCCAGGGTGTACCCTGCCCGAGCCCAGAGTCGGCTGAGATGGGCGCCAGCCTCCCCGCGACCCTAAGTGGGAATAAGCGGTTCAAAAGATGAATGAATGAATCCTAATCAGTGTCGCCTAGTTAGCTGACTCTGGGCGCTGGTGGGGTACACCCTGGACAGCTTGCCCAGCCATTGCAGGGCCAACACACACAACCATTTACACTCACACCTAGGGGCAATTTGGAACAGCCAGTTAGCCTACTGTGCATGTTTTTGTAATGTGGAAGGAAACCGGAGTACCCGGAGGGAAACCCACACAAGCGGGCGGGGGGGCATGCAAACTCCACACAGAAACGCCCGAGCCCGGGAATCAAACCCAGGCCTTCTTGCTGTGAGGCAGACATGCTAACCACTGTGCCACCGTGCCATAATAAAAAAAATATAATAATAATTATTATTATTATTATTAAGCACTTTTCTTAATTTAAATCAAAATACTTATAAGTAGGGGGAGGAGACGTGTGTGTGTGTGTGTGTGTGTGTGTGTGTGTGTGTGTGTGTGTGTGTGTGTGTGTGTGTGAGAGAGAGAGAGAGAGAGAGAGAGAGACAGAGACAGACGGGGGAAGAGGAAGAAAGGAGGCGGGAAGGGGAAACAAAGAGGAATGCTGTGATGTCACTCCACACCACACCACTCATACAAAGGCGTGAGGAAGAGAAACACACACACTTTAGTCATACCAGTCCACTCACACAAAGTAACTTGTGTTGACTCTGTGCCTCCCAGTCTGGATGTAAGTATGTGTTTGCTTTCTTGTCTTCTCTTTTTGTAAAACAAAACAAAAAATGATGAGGTTATTAGTCCTTTTAACTTCTTAGATCTGCTTTTGTTTGGTTTGTTTTGGTTGGATAGAAAAACTAAAGTGTTTTTTTGGTTTGTAGTCTTGAACCTTGTGAATGTTACAGTGTTGCTGTAACCCATTGTTTGTCTCAGCAGAATGTTTCTGCATGTTGTACAGCTTTTCCTTATTAGCTTTGAGATTAGAACATTCAGCTTTTATGCTGTTTGTGTCAAACACATTCTAAATTTCCTAGAAGTGCAAGGCAGGAAGAAGAAGCCCAGAAAAAAGAAAAAAAAAAGTTGCAGTGTACTTTAAGTGGTTTTGTTGGCTTGGTGGAAAGCTGACTAACAAAGAGGCACATGGTGAAGTTTACTTCTGAAAAGAGGGTCATTGGAAAGGTTTGGGGAGGTTTTTATGTTCTCCCATATGTGTGACCATCAGACAAAGAGTCAGAGAGACTGAAACTAAAGAGGCTGCAGGAATCCTGTAAATTGTGCAATCCAGCCCAACAGATAGGCAGTGGATGAATGGATAATGAGCAATGAGTAAATAAAGCAACTGAATGAGAGAGAAAAGAGAGGCTCAAAAGCAGCTGAGAGGCAGAGAGAGAGAGATAGAGAGAGAACACTGAAAGGATAGAAACCGGCCTGTATTAAAACAGACTGGCTTTTGTCACCACATGCAGAGGTCAGGAAAGGCAGCTGGGATCATATAAAACAGGGGTCACTGTCCTAAACCCAGTACAATCCCTACATCAGCACTTAAAATGTGAGGTTTACTATACTTTTTTTTTTTTAACTCTTTAGTTTCCATTTTAACCTGCAACCTCTGTTAGCGATACAGAGAAGGCCAACTTTTATTTTTAGGCATTGTAGCTAACAGCTCTAGCCTAAAGTTCTGAAGTGCTTAAGAGATTTTCAGAATGATTATTTTGCACGTCAGACAGGTATAATTTTACTATAGGCTAAAAACAAGCCAGCAACTTCAAACATCATTTAATACCTAGCATTCTTGGGTAGCATTGTCCTCTGTAATCTTCGCCTGACAGATAAACCAACAACCTACCGTTTAGCCACAGACTCTAAATTACTAAGTCACAACCCTGTTTTGACCAACAATTTTATTTTGTGCCCTTTTAAGGTTTACGTTTCTAAACATGGCAAACAGATGACAGTGTTAACAAGCTATCAAGCGCAATGGTAACTTAACCCGCTGCCCAGGACACTTGAACCTAAGTGCACGAATTTACAGTTTAGCTTATTTACTCAGTAAATCCATTAATTGTCTCTTTACAGTGCCCTAAAACATATTGCTGACAACAACTATAAGAATGTAACCAGACCCTGTGCTCTCCTAAAGCAAAAAGAAGTATTAGCCAACGTTGAGTAACATTTCAACTTGAGCGACTGTTTGTTTTACTGTCACTCTGATTAATAGATTAAAGACAGGATAAAAAGTTTTAAGCCGACAAAGAACACCTATTCAAATATTTATCCACTTCCTGTTGGGTTTTATGTGTCGTCATATTATAAGCAGTTCTTACCTTTTGACCAGATAGCTTCCATGTTTCTACATCCACATTTTTCCTCTGAAGCCACTTTTAAAATCTTTAAAAACTTTAAAGGTCTATTAATAAGGCTATATTACGGGAAGAATGTACTAAGTTTGAAGACTGTTCTGATGTGCAAGACATTGTGGATGTTGAGAGACAACACGCTAAGGCTAGCAGCTAGCATGATGCTATACAAATACACAGCTAGATACAATGACCAAAAATAACACTTTACTGAATTCAGATGGGTGGCGCAGTGGTTAGCCCGTCTGCCTCACAGCAAGAAGGCCTGGGTTTGATTTCCAACTCGGGCGTTTCTGTGTAGAGTTTGCATGTTCTCCCCATGCTTGTGTGGGTTTCCTCCGGGTACTCTGGTTTCCTCCCACAGTCCAAAAACATGCACAGGTGGCTAATTGGCCGTTCCAAATTGCCCCTAACACTGAGAGTAAGTGTGAATGGCTGTGTGAGTGTTGGCCCTGCGATGGCCTGGCGAGCTGTCCAGGGTGTACCCCGCTTTCGCCCAGAGTCGGCTGAGATGGGCTCCAGCCTTTCCGCAACCCTAATCAGGAATAATGACTTATTTTTGAGTTTTCCTGCTGAAATGGCCGTTTTGGAAGTGGATAAAAAAGAAAACACCTCTAAAATCAAGAAAGACGCCCCATCTGCGATAAGCAGTCTTAATAATTCCTAATCAAAATGGTTGAGTAATAGTACAATTCTTTTGTATTTTAAGGATAAATAGTATATCCCCTGGTCCCTTTTAATGGTCCATCTTCAGCTGTTTAGTTTTTTGGTGAACCGCTGCCCTTTATCAATTCAGATTCCTGTTCCTGGCTCACAGGAGTCGAAGCCAGGGTGGTTTGCTACATGTAGCCCATCCACCTCAAGGTTAGTCATGTTGTGTGGGATCCTTTTCTGGTCACCATAGTTGAAAATAGTGTCTACTGTAGAGTTCCTGTTAGCCTCACCATTCGCCTCTGACCTCTCATATCAACAAGGAATTTCTGCTTGTAGAACTGCTGTTCACTGGGTTTTTGACCCCCCCCCCAACTATTCATTATAAACAATAGAGAATGTTGTGTGGAAAATCCGAGGATTTCAGCAGTTTCTGTAATTCTAAAACCAGCCTGTCTGGCAGCATTATCCAGTGCTAGGCTCAGAGTCACAGCAGGCACACATTTTGTTAATTTCTGATGTTGCATGTGTACATGAACTGTCACCTGTATCTACAAGGTTGTATGCATTTCACTGTTGCCATTTGATTGGCTGATTGGGTAATTGCTTAAATGAGCATGACTACAGGGGTTCCTGTTCTAGAATAAAGTCGCCTGTTTGGTTTCAGTGTACTTGGTGGTTCAGGGCCCTGGTGTTGGGGTCACGGCAAATATTCCCAATACATTCTGCTTCGGTAGAGATGATGTTAATTCAGTTCAATTCAGTTTTATTTGTATAGTGAGCAGCTTTACGTGGTAAAAACAAACTTGGTAAAGAATTTAAACATTTCTATACAAACTCTACACTTCCCTACACATGATGTTAGACAGTAATCACTGTGTGTAAGGAGCGTGGTTAGGATGTTTGGAGTTTTGCTGTTGGAATGGTTTATAAAAAGGCTGGTTGTTTTGGTGGATGGTGGTGCAGCCTGTCCCATGATTAGCTCGGGTCTCATCTCGCCTCTCAGAAACTTCCTGGTTGATGAATTGGTGACTCTATAATGCCTGTGGTTGTGAATGTCCTGTGCAAGATGCCATCCAGGATGTATTCCTGGTTCAAACACAGTGTTTCTGACATCCACCTTGACTCTAACCATGATAAAGTAATTAATAAATGAATTTAATTCATGGTAACACAGTGTAGCATTTTGTCAACAAAGATGCCATTTTAATTAAACTTTTCCATAATGAGAGAAGCCCAAGCAGACAAAAGAAATGGAACCCTGCCAAATAACACCAAGGATGCAACTGATTCCTCTTCCATATGTTGTTTCTCTCGCTGTGTCTTTTTCAGGAATTTGCTGAATATACCGTGATCGTATGCAACAGGAATGAGCAGAACCGAAACAATTGGAGCCAGCTGCAGGACAGTAGGGGCAATTCTCTTCTGAGGAGAGGAAGAGAAAGAGGAAAAAACGAACAATCGCATTTACAGGAGTGCTTCCTGTTTACCTGTGAACGCACGCTCTCGTGTTTCTTAACACTTTGTACCAGTGCCCCATACACAATACAATATGCTGCAGCAAATTCTCACAAACATGTACGTCGACCCGGACATCCTGGAGGCGCTGAACGAGGAACAGAAGAAGACGCTCTTCTTGAAGATGAGGGAAGAGCAAGTGCGCCGCTGGAAGGAGAGAGAGGAGAAGGACGAGAAGGAAGGCAGGATACAGAAGCCCAGGCCCAAAAAAGGTAAGGAGATTCTACCAATGGGACAAACTTCAGGGTGTCTGTTATGTGCATCACTGCCAGTCATTCTGAAATACAACCTTCCAAACTATTGGCAAGCTCTAGAAAGTGTACAAAATGGGGATCAGTGAGATAATTAATCTTCGAATAAGAGAATTCTTATACTAGAACATTAGATAAACCCATGATTAAACTATTTTCTTCCAAAGCAACCCATAACAAGGCACATCATATCATCTATTAAAGTCGTCAGATAGAAAACCGAGCGTCCGTGACCGCTAACAGGAAATCTGAGACCATATTTGGGGAAATACCATTATACTAACCTCAATATAAGAATGCTCGGATTAATTTTCTCCAACATCATGCAGCTGTAGCTGCTCTGAAATGCTTTAAACAAAACCCAGACTGTTTTTCCCCCCGAAACTTGTTTCCAAAGCGTCTTCTATGACTTGTATATGACTGAGATTTTCGACTTTTCTTAGTTATGTCAAGTTAAAGAAACAGTTGTGTAATGTGTGTAAAGATAACAACAAAAAAATTCTAAACTATGGGAACTCCAGTGCAAACCTCTCCCAAGCTATAAAAATCGAGTACACAGCATTCCTGCTAGGCCCGCTGTCCCTACCCCACTTCCAAAAAAGAGAAATTTCCCCATGTCAAGTTTTCATTGTTTCCAAATACGCTATCTGGATCAGATCTGGCTGGAATGTGGTCTGACAGCAAAGCTTCTGATCGTGAATATTCATTGGAAATTTCGTTCAAATCAGATGTGTTTTGACAGAGAGAGTATTCCTTTTTTTTTTTCCTTTTTTTATTTCACCCATTCCCCTGGTGCAGCTAACTGGGTTATCAAAGGCCAGCCATGTGTCTCACTGTCTGTGGTGAGAGGTATGTAAAAGAACCATTGCTGACTTTCATCAAGAGTAGACTGCATAGCCGTCTGCGTGTTTCTGCCCTGCAGTGGCCTGGCGAGCTCTCCAGGGTGTACTCTTCACTCTTGCCCCAAGTCGGCTGAGATGGGCACCAGCCTCCCCGTGATCCTAATAAGGATTAAGTGGTTCATAAAATGAAATAAAAAAAAAACTAATTACATGTTTTTTGACATCGTCTATATGTAGAATCTTACCAAAATTTAAAGGGAACATCACTGGGTGATGACCTACCCATCATAAAAAATTCAGATTGATTTGTTAAAAATTGTGGACAGGAGGTTGCCAACAGTTAGACAAAAACAAATAAACCCATGGCAATTAAAACATAACCTGTCCAGTGGAGATAAATATACCAGTGCCAGTTGTGGACACGTTGGTATAATTTTCTCCTTGTAGGTCAGTAATATGTACATTTCTTCATTTTTTTTAATTCACTGTTGTCATAGGTATACATTTTTTTTTTTGTTTGTTTGTTTGTTTGTTTGTTTTTACTCTGTGAGTCTGAAATCAACTTGAATTGAAATAGTGGTAACGAATCTTCTCTAATATTTTTTTGCATGGCATTAAAATGCTGAAAATTTTTTGCTAAAAGATTGTTTATGTTTACTTGGTGCATTTCATAATATATCATACTAAAACTCTTAAGTAAACTGTAAACATTACCCATACTTTGGCCTTTATACCGGAGCTGAGCTCTTTTCTAATACCATTCAAGCTTTTCATGAAACTCTCTCACACTTCGTCTCGTGTGTGTGTGTGTGTGTGTGTGTGTGTGTGTGTGTGTGTGTGTGTGTGTGTCTGTCTGACAGTAGGGAACCAGCACTGATTAGCATTACTTTATTGCTATCATTATTAGTTGTAGTGTTATTTCATTGTTTGAAATGTAATATTTCTTTCTAAAGTAAAAGATACTGTGAGAAATTGGTTTGAATTACAACCCAAACAGATGAGGATGTGTGGAATGTCAAGCATCTTGCCTGCAGTATGTCCTGGGGGGAGGATGGGGATTGGGGACATGTTCTTCAGGAAAGAAAACCTGTACCATGTCGGACCTGTAGCATGTTAAGAATCTGGCGTGGCTACATTCTCCACCCTGGCGATATTTCCTATTTGGAGGTGGTTAAATAGCCCTATCCATAGTACAATCATGTACTTAATGACCAGAAATCTAAAAGTGTCCGAATAAATGGATCCTTTGTGTCTCTTTTCGTCTTGTGTCTCTTTCAGTTGTACAAAGCTTTGTTGAGGCTGTTCCTCTCTAGTGTTTTTGAGGTCACGCTTCACGTCACTGAATGCGTTGCTGATACTAGTGCTCTTTAAATGTCACTCTTTTGAGTTTTATTATTAGTCCTGTCTGTAGAGCATGCTTTACTTAGTTCATTTTATGCGTCAGCACCACATCGATGGTCTGATCCGACACTGAGTCAGCAGTAGGAATGAAATCTGACCTGGTTGAAACAGACCCGTTTGTGTTTTCTGTTGGTTGATGAGTTGTGTACACAGTAGTCTGAAGCTGGAGTTTGCACCTGTTCTATCCCACACCAAGTGAAAAATCCAATCTAAATGACCATGTTGTCCACAATTATATCGTAAAATGTTTTCGTAAGAAAACTGGACGCTTTGTTGTTTTATGTCCGTTATGTTCAGTATGAGTGATCACTCTATTTGCTTAAGTGTGAGAAAGGGTTTCCTTTTCAGTGGTCTCTCTGTCTCTCAGTCTGGATGTTACCTCCTTTGTGTTTAAGCCTCTGGGTGAAATTCAATAACAGCTGCTCGACTGTTCAGTCACAAAAACGAGTTCTGTGTGTTTAAACCCAATGAACCGATCGACAGCGAGTGCACATACACGTGCATGCGGCCACAACGGCTCTGCGATTTATACATGCTGCTTGTGTGTTTATTGTAATAATTAATGGCCACGTGTGTAGTAATGTGACCGATGGATATGACAAACTAAAAAATTCTTTAAATATCTAAAATTATTTGTGTACTAATCTATGCAAAGCACAGGTACGAATCAGAAACAGATAAGATGTAAATAAATCCCATAACATCGAGAACATACACGCAAACAACATCAGGGTTAAAAAAAAAAGGATTTGTTCAAATATAAGAAATAAACATTAAATTGGATGAGAAATCTTAAAATAAACTGGTTTCCAATATAGAAAATGGTATTTCAAGTTCATCCATGTTCTAGCCATCATCTCCTCCAAGAACGAGCACGACAACCAACGAAGGCAATATAGATGATTCATTTTCATTAATTTGGGTCACTGAGTGACGGCATCACTGATATGGGTGACTGAAAAAGAAACTCCAGTGTAACTTTTTAAATGTATGTATTAAAACAAAAAACCCATAACCATCTCCATGGTTATGGTTAACCATAACCATGCTCTTTGACAGAAATGTACATATAAAATATGGGAAAATGGGGAAAGAAGGTAATGGGTTCAAATCCCATACCTGGCAAGGGCGTCTCTGTGTGGAGTTTCCATGTTCTGCTTGTGCCCATGTTTCCTCTGGGTGCTCCAGTTTCTTCTCCCAGCCCAAGCAATTGAACATTAAGTTAATTTGGATATTCTGGATTGTGGGTGTTGGCCTTATGATGGTCTGGCGAGCGGTTTAGGGCGTTCACTGCCTTTGCCCAGAGTCTGCTGGGATGGGCTCCAGCCCCCCTGTGACATTAAAGATACATTTTGGAGAAGATCCAGATCAAATTCTGGATTCAGATTTATTTTTTTTTATTTTTTTTTTATTATTATTTTTTTTTAAAGGATTCTTTAACAATTGGGGCGAAGACATTTTTTGGAAATGTCGTATTGTGCCAAGCCCACCAGGGAATGCTGTGAACATAAAAATAAAAATTCGGCTTGCGGTCACAGTGTGCCTGTTTTTTTATTTATTTTTATTTATTTATTTATTTTGTGTGTGTGTGTGTGTGTGTGTGTGTGTGTGTGTGTGTGTTTGATGAACTCACATGTCAAAACATTTGCATTTGAGTTTTGAGAAATTTTTGCATGTTTGCTTTTTTGTATTTGCACCAGTAGCATTGTGTTCTGAATGCCCTGCCCTATGTGCCATGCTAATTAGGAGTACGGTAATCTACATGAAGCCTGCAGGGTATGAGGTGGAGTATTTGCAACAGGATTATTTACTTGATGCTGGACATTATGTCGTTTCGAAGATCATGTGCCGTAACTGCTTTGAATGAATGCTTTGAATTCTTTTCTTATCATTGCTTCTATCCATGTATCTTTAACACTATCTCTTTCTGGGTTCCACATGACACCTGCAGAACAAGGTTTATTTAGCACAAATAACACTGCGGCTTGCCGAATTTTCCTTGACGTGGCTGCTGAGCGCTCGCTGCCTGTCCTTCATCAGTCATGGAAACTTTATCATGGAGTTCTGCTTTGTGTGGTGTTTTAAGCAACAAGCTGTCCTTGATATTTATAAGGTATCTTTCCTGTTAGAGGAAAAACATTATTAGGTAAACAGGACCATGGTAATGATCGTCAATCACATGACATGCATTCAGACACTAATGCTGCCTTGTGAGCAATATGATATGGTTACATCAGTCTAGAATACAGAGGAGGATAACCTGAGCACTACTGAAGACAATAACATGCAATTATACGGAGGTGAAGGAAGCCTGTGTGTGCTGAAACTTCAATACGATCGTATTATGCTTTCACACACACAGAGTAATTAAAATACTTTCTGGCTAATAGCTTGAGTAAATCTTAAAATAAATAATATAACATCAAATTGCATTATGAAAAATTACATTAAATGTGTTTCTGCATTTTCAATTTTGAAAGCTATGACACTTTTAATATAGAATTTAATCCTGTGGTTAGTTTCTTTTTCATATATATGTACAGAGTGGTGATACTTTTTGTCTACATGTATTTAACTAAAGAGGCATTCATAGGCTGCAAGGTACACCTGCCAGTCTTCAATGAAATATGTTGACAAGTGCTTTGATTTAACCTGAAAAATCTGCCCAAGATTTCAAGTTTTTATAACTTGGCATAGTTATAATGAAATGTCTCCCTCTAGTGGGCGTCTGCAGAACATTTTGCGCAATAGGGATTTTTTTTTTTAACATGATGCCATACATGGATCACCCCCAGAATTTAATGGGTTGTTACTTATAGCACACTTCAGAAAAAAAGCTTATCAAACTTTGTGCATAAGTTTTTACGTTATTTTTACAAACAATCAGACCGACAAACTAACAACTTTGGTGAAAATAACCCTCTGGCGGAGGAGGTAAAAATTTCAACATCAGAGCATCTCTAAAGGGTGTGTAGATGTTTTATTTTTAAATATTATCCAAACATATAAAATTTGTTGTTGTTGTTTTTTAATAAATTAACAGTATT
This sequence comes from Neosilurus hyrtlii, assembly GCA_028564935.1. NCBI lineage: Eukaryota > Metazoa > Chordata > Actinopteri > Siluriformes > Plotosidae > Neosilurus > Neosilurus hyrtlii. The sequence continues at coordinate 12,947 of JAOUQZ010065707.1, forward strand.
TGTTGTTTAGTCACCATTTCTGGAAAACAAAATTAAATATTGAAAAATAGCATTTAAAGGTGCCATTTGTAAACAGTCTCGGGCTATAAATAGTCCTGTAATAATACTTAGATCATTTGTATTGTGTATATATGACTTGGAATATTAGTGCTGCCTAGTTTCCTTTTTCATCATGTTAATTTACATGTTTTTATTAACACACTTTTCTGGCCCAGAAACAGGCTCCACCCCCAGTTCTGTATACCTTTTGTTTCCTTTTAAGGAAATAGGGTTGTTTTATGAAGAGGGTTGGAGATGGTTGGGTAAAGAAGCATGCCTGGCAGTGTTTTCATAGCAATTCCAGTTCACCTTACAGACAGTAGAGGCTTTAACATTACAGCACCATAGTAATATTTACACTACAAAGAGAAGAGAAGTTTGAAAGTGGCTGTGAATATAAATAAAGTTATGGCTGAAGGAGTGCTTGAACCTGTGTGCATTTTAAAGAAAGACCTTTAATTTCCAGGTATTATCTCCTTCCCAAATGAGAAGTGAAAGTACGTTGCAAATTTGAAACCTGATCGATGAGGCGTGTAGTTCAGTCGAATGACTCGCCATCATCAGTGGAAATATGCAAGAATACAGAATACCTGTTCAGAGTTAATGTCCACCCACTGAAAATTCCCCAAACCACCCACAATGTTTTTCTTTTCTTTTTTTTCTTTTTTAAATGGAATGACTTCAAATATGTAAACCTGCTGTGTGTGCATGTAAATGAATCTGATTTCATCCAGCACCAATATAGCTTAAAACCAGGTTATGATTGAAGAGGCCTCTGGACTCGCCAGCTCCAGACTCTGTATGGTTGTCTCCTCTAAATATCAGCAGAGGTTATTGTACACCTGCAAATTTACCTGTAATGTTTTATGTGCGTGTTAATACGAGGTAGATCTGCTCAGCATGTATAGCACTTTTAAAGTGCTTTATAAGTAAAGGTGGATTGGATTGGACTGCATGCTGACAGTCTAAAACTGCAATATTTCAGCATTACGCAGTGATTGGTTAAATATTTAAAATTACTTATTGACTGACTGGGAGAAACATAACTGGGACTAGCGACCATGTGTACTAATGGAGCATGGGTGGTAAAGATATTGTAACAATGTAGGTGATGTTTTTTTTTTTTTTTTTTTTAAATTACATGACCCGAACCTGGAAGAAGATGAATTAATTAATTAATTTGTTACAAAAGGGTCGTATTGACCATCAGAAAACCATGTAATTCAAAACATATTTGGCAACACAGTTTCAGAAAAGGGTGGCGCAGTGGCGTAGTGGTTAGCACATGCACCCCATAGCAAGAAGGGCCTGGATTTGGGGCATTTCTTCTGGGTCTTCTGGTTTCCTCCCACACTCCAAAAAATACACATTCGGCTAATTGACTGTTCCAAATTTCCCCTTGGTGTGGGTGTAAATGGTTGTGTGCTGCCCTGCCATGGTCTGGCAAGCTGTTCAGGGTGTACCCTGCCTTTGCCCAATGTTGGCTGAGATGGGCTCCAGCTTACCTGTGACCCTTACTGTAGGCTTAAGTGGTTTGGGAAATGAGTGAGTGGGTGATTTTTTTTTTTTTTTTTAGGGGGGGGGCATTGTTGATTGCATCATACCGCCCTCTGCTGGTGACTCTGTGGTTTACTTGTCTTTTTTCTTTTCCTGTCCCATTTTTAGTACTTTGGAAAATGGCTTCTATTAATTAGCCACAGCACAGTATACCACCTAAATTTTATTAGAATAAACTGAAAGAGATAAACATCACAGATTCAAAACATAATGACGATATCTGGTATAAAGGTGTAACTGAGCAAATAAGGTATTATATGTCTTTTTTTTTTATTTTATTATTTTTTTTAGCCACTTTTAAGAAGGTGAGCTGGCTTCTGGGACGAGACGGGGACGTGCACGTGTGTGTTATCGGAGAGACTGACGAATTCAAATCATCCAAACTTCTCCTGTCTGACCTCCGAGAGCAAAATGAGAGCAACTTCAAAAACAGGACCAGGTACGGAGTAGCTGTGAGGTGAAACAAGGGGTCAGGAATATAATAGGCTCCACCTTTCCTGGATCACAGGTGTACAATAGTAATGATGCTATTTTAGTCTTGTAAAGGTGATTGTTCACGTCAATGCCCTCATTCTCAAGAAGGTGACAGGATAAACCTACTCAAGTTAATGGCATGTAGTTAAGAGTCTGAATGGCAGCGGAGGTTGTTTTCATTCCAGTGAAGTTATGGAGAAAGAAAAAGGCGGACGTGTTGGGTTCGAATGTCTGGTGTTTTGTTGTAGTTGAGTTGTTGAACACCTAGAACTCAAAGGAAAAATTAAATATATACATTCATCCTCTCACCTCATGCCAAGACATGTCTTTTATATTTCCTTTTTTTTGTGCAGTAGGAAGTATTAAATCATTTCTTTTCCAATATTACTTTAATAAGGCATTTACAGGACAAATCACATCCCAGATAAAGTGCTAAATAAATCTCTTAAACACAAAAATTGTTTTTCATAACAGCAGGACATTTTATGATGCATCATCAAGTAACAAAACACACACACACACACACACACACACACACGCGCACACACAGTGAGCCTTAATAATTAATTAATTAAATTTTTTTTGTCTTTCTTTATTTCTTTTAAAGATGTGGTGTTATCAGCATAACTATGACTCCTCCAGTACAAATTCACTGGTAACCTTTTGGTGTCATGGTGTAGAGGAGGACCTGATTCCAGACTGGCCTAACAGGGAATAAAATGTTAGTTTTCCGAGATAGCTGTGCCACATTACAGCTTTTCTTTTTTTTTATGGCTCATTTTATAGAGGATCCCTAAACATATCATGTTAAACAATCTTTAAAAAAAAATTTGATCCAGATCATCTCAAAAATGTAATGGCGGCTTCCTTGTCCAAAGCTTCACCTCTGGTAGATATTTCATGAAAATCTGCACATAGATTTTTGTGTAATCCTGCAAACATACAGCCCTGCGATGGCCTGGCGAGCTGTCCAGGGTGTACTCTGCCCTCGCCCAGTGTTGGCTGCAATGGGCGCCAGCCTCCCCGCAACCCTAATTAGGATCAAGCGGTTCAGAAAATGAATGAATAAATGCTTAAAAACACGCACATCCTGGAAGAAAACAACCTCTTTGGCAGAGATGAGAAAGAACGAATGAATGAACACACTACACAGGTGCTGGTTGATCAAAAACATTTAGAGAAAGAGGAAAATGGCATCGATCTGATTTTCTTCCTTTAATTTCCAGCTATGATGAAAACTGAGGTTTTTTTTTTTTTCTGAACAGACCTCAGACTACTGGATATCTTGAAGGCAACCTGGATGAAGCAGTGATCCAGGAGGACTGCAGTAAACCCGGCGTTGAGCTCCTGCTCAAAGTATGTACCAGAGCACCAATTCAATACACCAGTGTGATCTATATGTTAATGTATATCTCTTCCCATATTCACCAAACATTTTTGACATTGCATCATTCTTCATGAACATAATCATTTATCTGTATGACATGAAAGGGATTTTAGGTAGAGGGCAAGATTCTGATGCCTGTGTCCAGAAAAGTGTCCAGAATCCATCAGGCTGTCTGTAATCCCCAGACACAGCAGCCGAGGCTGAAATAACATTTAACATGCTCGTGTGAGCTTGACATCACGGCTTCTTTGAGCACCCTGCAATTATATACATCCAAAAATCCCTGTTTCGGTGAAGTGTGGCTTAACGGACAGCGCTACATCAAAAGAATGGGACTTCTATCACCGGTTCGAATCCAGGTCGATGCCACAGCCATCCGCAACCGGAAGTCCGTGGGAGCTAATTGGCCCAGCTCTCACGGGAGGGAATCAAGGCATACGCTCACTTCCCTGTCACTCACAGTGATCAACAGCCAATCATGGGTGTCTGTGAGCTCGTTCGCATGGTGGGGCGGATAGCAGTTTCCCTCCGAATACACATACGCAGCAGTTCGTCAAGAGGCGAGTGGCAGCATTGCATGTCATGGAGGGGCCGTGTGCATGCTTATGCCTCTCCCTAGTTGGTGGTGGTCGTGTGATGGGGAGGGCAATACTTGATGGGTGGGAATTGGATACGACTGAAATTAGGGAGAAAATGGGACTTGTTTATACAGTATTTTTTAAAAAATCAGTTTTAATGAAGGACTAAGGAGAGAAAGAAGGAAGTACTGTAGACATTAACCTTCAATTTGTAGCTAGCAATTGAGTTGTTCTGTGTTCCAGAAGTACTAAGAATGCACCATGTCATAATATATCATAATATCATGATGATAATCACTGTACTGCCGAGCCAGACACCTTAAATAAACCAACTGACAGAACTCATTTGTATCTCCACTTGTTACAATCATGGGTTGGAGCTGTACTTCGTCTTCATACTGACAGTACCCAGAGTGTGTGTGTGTATTTATTTCCTGTATACGGTTACATTTACAGAAAGCAGAAGAGACAAACCTCTCCAGCACTCCTGCAGAAATCCAGAAACACACCAGCAGTCACTCCAGAGAGGAGGTGAAGAACCAAACGGACCAGCCTTCAGATCTGAGAACGGCCAAATCATGCAGGATGGACAGAGAGCCGTCTGTAGTCGCGAGATTGAACCTGAAAAGCAGCGTGGAGGAGAGAGGTAAACGAGTGCGCAATAAATGTTTAAGCTTTACCATAGCACAAATAAAACTCGGACACTAGGAACCAGGTGGAAAAGTCCCAGGAGGGTTTTTAAACACCCCCCCCCCCTTTCCTTAAACTGTCTTCAGCAGTAGGGGACGGACAGATGTGAAGCTCACAGGACAAAGGAAGGCTTTGTTCATCGACCCGAGAGTCAACCACAAGTCACCGTGCAGCTCGATATTCATTCATGTTCAGCAAAAGCTTTAGACTGATTATGATCAGGGTGGATGAAATAATTTTTCTTTTGGGGTTTTGTTTTGTTTTTTTCTCCTTAATGGAAGTATTTAAGAGTTTTTGAAAAATCACACGCAAGTAAAATTAGGTAGAAGTATATTAAGGATAATAATTACTGTTGTTGTTGTTATTGTTATTATTATAATTATTATTATTGTTGTTCTTGTTCTAATTATGATCATTTATTTTTTAAATTGCATGTCCACCCTAAACCAAAGAGCATGCATATTTTATAGTGCATCATAGCAGTACCAAGAAAGACTAAAAGGAAAAGCAGAAATATTCCAATAATATTTCAAGCACCAAAAAATAAATAAATTAATTAATAAAGAAGTGATTCAAGTGCAGCATTGTGGTGTACTTGTTATCAGGTCTGTCTCCCACTATGAAGGACTTGGGTTTGAGTCCTGGGCTAGATGAGAGCGTTTCTGTGTGGACTTTGCATTTTCTTCCTGTGATTGCGTGGGTTTATAGAAGGTTCTTCGGTTAGGCTGATCGTCTGTTTCAGATTGCCCCTAGTGGTGTGTGTGTGTGTGTGTGTGTGTGTGTGTTGGCCCTGCAATGGATTGCTGAGCTGTTCAGGGTGTACCCCACCTTCACCCAGTGTCAGCTGAGATAGGCTCCAGCCTCCCCGTGACCCAAGTAAGGATTAAGTGGTTTGGCGAATGAAGGAATGGTAATCATGAATCAGAGGTCATGTTATTCAGTGGTCTAAACAACTTTTGAGATATGAGTTGAGAAATTAGTGCCATCTAGTGGATATTTAGTGGAAATGTATTTGAGATCAGTACAAAATAGTTTCTTTCCCCTGTACTGAAAATAAACCAGCTACTTTGGTACATCTGCACTTCTAAATCTGCTTGTTACAACTGCCCTAAATAAACCTTAAAGTAAAATAATAATAATTCAATCTAAATGATGTGAAATAAAGTATGGCTATGAATGAGAAGCACTTCCCTTACCTGTATTCTTAATCTTTAGAGACCTTATACATCTCGGAGCAGGTTATAACTGCATCATGTTCATTTTCCTTGGTTGGATCTAGTCCTGCACGAACACTGTAGCTGGTGCTTCCTTTAATAGAGTTCATGTTGGCAGTCCCTAGTTAGTAGAGTTTGTCTGACTGCTTGGTAAATCTTAGCTCTCTGTCTGCAATGTTGTGCAACTAATCACGGCCTACGAGTGTGGCCCTAAGAGACATTACAGTGCGTGCACTCCCAAAATATTCCCATCGTTTCCGGTTTCCTGTTTAATCATTTCACTAAAATGGAAACAGGTGTCTACTGATTACATACACAAGCATGTATATATATTAAGAAGTGTATATACATAATACTATATATTTTATTATAGGATAAGAGATGCATTATTGGGTGTATATATATATATATATATATATATATATATATATATATATATATATATAAGATCTTGAGTCGAT
>JAOUQZ010065711.1:0-19346 GCA_028564935.1 Neosilurus hyrtlii
CGGAAAATCGACTCAAGATCTTATATATATATATATATATATATATATATATATATATACACACACACACACACACAGGAAAATCCCATACAATAGATATCTGCTTGAAACTCAAGCCTGAAGACAATACTCCTATTTTTTGTGTCACAGGCCTAACACTCTTTCAGTTCAGTCACATGCCATATTTATGTTATCATCATCATCATCAAGACTGTTTTCTATGAAACTTAAGACTTCTCATGTACTCATAGCATAATTTCTTTTTACATTTGGCAGTAAATTCTTACAAAAATTGGGAAAGATGCTTCTTTTGTTTTACTTGTAATTGCAGATGGCAGCACTTAATGTTTAAGTGGTGCTAAAAAGACAACTCTTTTTCTGCCTCTAGTAGCCCTTTTGCAGTGTAAATTTTTTACTAACAGAATACAAGACTACATGTAGATAGGACTGGATTTAAAAAACAAAATTTTTTTTAATAAAACAAACAGTTTCTCAGCGCTCACACTGGAAATTGACACTGCTTCTATTCACACCCCCCACTCCATGTTTAAAACCTCAGAAAACACCTCAGTCAATGTAAGAATTTCCGATGACGTCACACACGATGCATAATTTCTGTAGCAGCCATCTTGAGTATCAGCCGAGTCATTCAATCGTAAACAAAATGCAGATATGGTACATACACCTGAGGTATGGGGCTGTACAAACTGCATAAATCCTGGAGAAAAAAAGAGGCTCTATTCTGAAACTCCTATGGTAATAAAACACCAGGGAGCGGAGACTAAACGCTTATCACCACAAAGGAGAAATCTTTGTCTGGTGAAAATAAACAGGGAAGGCTTTGATCCAGGCCTGAACAAAAAGGATAAAGTGTGTTGAGAAAAATTTTCCACAACCTAGCTTCAGTCACTTTACCCACATTTAGCTGTAAAAGTCACAAAGTCACCTCATTTCTGTATATAAAATTAATTAATTAGTAAGTAAATAAATAAATGCATGCAGCATTTAGGTTTTCAAAAAGTTCTGATGAGGAACCCCCCCCCCCCCCCCACTTTTCTTATCACAGCAGTACATGAAATGAACATTAACATCTCATGAAGTTGGGTAACTAGGAGGGACGTCATTTTACGTCATTGTTAAATCATAATTACGTCACAGAGTGTTTTAAAAATGACTGTGATCATTCTTCTGTTGGTATTAATTTGTAGGGTCTAAACTGAACCAGAAAAAAGTTTGCTGTACACTGATATTTTGTGGGGTAGCCATCTTGAAATTATGCTAATTTCCCCAGGGTCAGATCTTTGTAAACATTTTTTGTGGTGTCAAGAACAACCTAACATTAAAAACATTAAAAAATATTTAGTATGAATGTTTGGGGATGACCCCTACTTTTTCATATGACCAAGTATAGATAGATATAGCAGCAGCTCTCAGTCAACAAACATTAACTTTTATATTAACACAACTAATTATATTTACCTGTAATTCTATGTATCTGTATTGTTTACCTGTAATTCTATGTATCTGTATTGTTTACCTGTAATTACCCAGCAGGCTCTGAAACTCCTCAGTGCTAGCAGGCTAATCAGAAGACGCTCCTTCCTGTAAACAAAGAATGACTTACAGTTCTTACATCATTTTCTTGCCTCGGTGGAAACGTTTCCTTTCATAATCAATATTTATAGTGAATAATCCATGAAATTGTTTTAATATCTGTGGATATTTACTTTATCGGTGTAATAATCTCTTCTGGAAGTCTTTCTTGGTTTATCTCGGATTTGAACGAAAACCGCGAGAAGACTAGCCGCACGCTGATTGGGTAAGTTTTGTTCATGTGACCTAAAACAAGACTAAAAAAAAACTTAAATTCAGATCATCTAATATTAATTTTCTACACTGTTAAAGTAAACTTTTAGTGGTAAAAGTTGAGTAATTTTTACTTATTAGTTTTTTTTGTAATACCTTTTGTATTATCTTAACATATAACTCGTTTTGCAACTTAAACGAACTGCACTGTGCTATGCATTCTGGGTGATGTAGTATATCAAATAGTTTGACTTATCCGTTTCCGGTTATTCAATATGTTGTTTAGAAATAACAGACACATTCGTACTTGTCAATGTGTTTGTATTTGTTAAAAAAAAAACCTAATTAAAATGATAGATGAAGTCGAACATTGCCTGTTATTAGGTTTACCCGGACTACATTTCCCATGAGATCACTATACGGGTTTTACTTCCTGTGTTTTTCTTCTTTAATAAATAGGAGTGTAGTTGAATTTTAATGTTTGAGTAGTACCAGTGTTCCCTTCATTAAACCTTACAGTTGATTTTGGCAGCAGATTAAATTGTTTATTCCTGAATATATAGACTTTGCCATCAAATCGTGTTGTGGTGAGTATTATTATTCGTATTGATTATAATTGCACCAGTTCTGAGACCAGACCAGACCAGTGGAAGGCCAACTATGGACAAGCGATGCTATGGTTGTGCTTCAAAGTTCAGTCTCTTTAAAAAAGAGGTTTGTCTATTTTACTGTATAAATTAAAAAGTGATTATTTTTAATTATTAATACTAGAAATACACACGTTACATGTGCGGTAAAAGCAATGGATATCTAATATGACCTTTTTTATGTAAAATATACTGAATTCCTTATTTTTAATGTAAAGTGTTGGATTTCTACAGGTTTTGAAGAGGTGGCATATTGTAAATGCTATAAGTAACAATTAAAAAACTTTAATCATATATTATTTATAACAGTGGACATTGCCACAAAGCATCCTGGTAGATGTACGTAACCTATGTATGATCCCGCCCAGTTTTGACATTAATTTGACATTTGAATTAATAAACATTTAATTTCTTTACAGTTGGGCTGCAAAAACTGTGGACGCTCATTTTGTTCCGGGTGTCTAATGATTAGTCCATTGGTGCCACGCTTGAGTAACACTCAACAAAAAATCTGCAGGCAGTGCCATGGCAATCTCACAAGGTTTGAATACACAAATGGATTATAATTAGCAATCATGCACTGAGGGCAAGGTGGATATTGCTGAATATTCTGAGTACTTTCAGTGACATACATTGAGTCTAAGGTGCATCACTGTTGTGGTATATACTACACGGAAAAAGCCCAAAAACACTACAATTAGATTTATTTTCCCTAGACAGACACAGGTGAGTTCTGTGTAAGTTTTGGTAGTACTATGCAGAGAAAAGGTAAAGCAAAGTAAAACAAGAGGTTTGTAGTGTTGTAATGTTTTAAGCACACATCTACAGTTAGTACACATGGGAAAATCCAGCCCTGTAAAGGTATTTTTGCACAGCAACTTAAAATGTTAGTATAATACAAGAAAAACATAGTAAAATCAGATTATTGTGGGGGTTTTCCATTTTAAAGTGTAATAATGATAACGCTGCCTGCTCAAGTGTCCATGATAAACTGAGGGTCTGTCACTTTGATTCAAGCATTATCCACTCATCATAAGGATTTTATTCCTGAGATCAATCAGATGGCACCGTTCCTGTGGAGTGTATATAGTGAAATACAATATAAGCTGGATTACTCGTGTAAACCTGTATAAATGCTTTTTTTAAATACATGTAGTGGTCAAAATCAGGATGATGCTGCACGATGGTCACCACCAGAAAACTACAAAAAGTAAGCACCAAGAAACTTTATGTTTACTGAAATCTTCTCCATACTGTTCAGTGTGATTTAATTAATAATTGTTTTTTTGGGTTGCAGGCGTGTTGCAGCCCTTGAAGCCAAACAGAGACAACATCAGCAGCCTCCAAGCCGTCCATGTAGAAATGATACATCAGCTTTCATTTCAACCAAGGGTCTCAGTAAGGAGGACCAAATGATTGCACAAAGACTTCAGAAGCTGAAAGAGGAAACAAAACCAAATAAAAGTAATCCACATTTATCAACACAATTGAACTGTACTGTTCAACACCAGATTCACATGGTCTTGTTCATCATATGCAGACTCCATACCATCGGAGAAGGAGATTGAGATTCGTCTTGCTGCCCTAAAAGCTCCAGATCATCCGTTGCCTTCAGCTGGAGAGATGGAAGACCGTTTAGCTGCTTTACAAGGACGACCAGCTCCTTCAGAAACTCCTCAATCAGTAAGCATAAGGCTAAAATGGAATGTACAAAATTGTTCCTATGGGTTATTGTATCCCCTGTGGAGCGTAGGGGATTGTGTGCTTTCACAGGCTTTCCTCCGGCACCACATCTGCCGCAGACACTTCTTGTTAACACTCTAGCAGTGTCGGCTCTTTATGGATTTATTTTGTATTCATGTTGAATTTTCCTAGCGGCACGCCCTGCCAACCTACCGTAAATGGGTTAATTCATCAAAAAGGCCTGTTAACACTGTAGAGGGTACAGTTTTTGATAATTTAGTTCATACCAGTTATACTTCTTGACACTTCAGGTAGGTTGCAGTTGTGGAATATGGAGCACTGGAGGATGATGGGTTCCTGGTAGCTTCAGGTTTATTCTTCTCAAATCTTTAGTGGTTAATTTGTGTCTTTTCTTCTTGACACATTTCTTGCGACCCTGTTAACTATTTGCAACAAAACGTTTGATGGTTCTGTGGTCACGCCCCAATATCTTAGATATTTCAAGAGTGCTGCATCCCTCTGAAAGACTTCTTACATTTTTTTATTTTTCAGAGTCAGTTAAATCTCTTTTTTTAGCCCATATTTCCTGAGTAGAAGAATCTGCCTAATAATTATGCACGCCTTGATATAGGGTGTTGATCTCCTTAGAACACCCCCCCTCTCGTTACACAAATACACATCACCTGATATACATTAAATCCAATAAGCATTCAGGTTTATACAGCTTAGAATTGGAAATTATTGTTATCAGTTGCCTAATAATTGTGCACACAGTGTATTATGGCAATCTTGATCATGTTGATGGATGACTGAAGTTCTTGTACGTGATTCTCTGCGTTGTGTATGTTTTTTTTTTTTTTTTGTGATAGTTGGTTCGGCAGTGGGTATAGTCATTTTAGAGGTTGTGGCTTCATACACAGATAAGGAGGTTGGTGCATATGGGTTTTGGAACAGCCATCAAGTGGTATCTGCACAGAGTAAGAAAGAAAAAAAATCCTCAAAACGTCAGAGCAGTATCTGTTGAAAAAGACTGCAAACACTAGGGTTGTATCCTCTGTTCATTCTGAGTCTGCTATTGTTGTTCCTTCTTTCCCTATTTCTTAATTCCCATGACACCTAAAGAACATTAAGGTAAGGATGGGCTGATGGATGGGGCTGGCCTATGAGGGAGTCTTCATCACAGGGTTGGCTCCCGAAGCCTGTTGCTTTCAGTTCTTCCCTGGGCTCCTCACTGGTCCGTGTGTCCTATCCAATACCTATAGGTGGCGGAACAACTTTACAGTGTGACACATGAGTCCAGGTTTTTCTTCCCTGACACTGCAGCTGCTGTAATCAATATCACTTGATATGGTCCATGCCACTTAGGCTCTAATGGCTTATTTCTGAATGACTTTATCATGACCCACTGACCAGGGATGATTGTGTATCCACCTTCTGGTGGAGTCTGCCAACATGACTCAACTCTCTCTCTGGCACTTTGTACTGCCTTTTGTGAGGTTTTCACAGTAAGCAATCAGGGCATCTGAGGCAATGTGTACATCAGCATTTCTAAGATCAATCACACCTGGCATCTGCATTGGGCATCCAGTTATATCTCATGAGGGCTCAGTCCCACTGATCTATTAGGTGATGCTCTCATACTACATAGTACTGCTGGCAGAGCATTGACCCATGGTACCTTTTCCTGATGCATTTTGTTTAGCCTGGTTTTGATTGTTCTGTTTGCTCGTTCAACCTGTCCTGATGCTTGTGGCCTATATGGGCAGTGAAAATTTTACTTAATCTTCAACATTTTAGATCTGGGGTCTCAAACTCAATTTCCCCGGGGGCCACTGGAGGCAGAGTCTGGGTGAGTCTGGGCCGCATCAGGTTTTCCACAAGAAAAGCTTTTTTAAATTTTCAATCTTCTCAAATCTCTTTATTTTTATTTTTTAACACAAAATAAGATGAAAAAATAAACAATGATTTATTAAGAAAAAATAAATCAATCAGTAATAAATAAATAAAATAATAATTAAATTTCTATGTTCAGAGACTAAATATGAGGTTACTTCAGTCTTCTATATCTGCTGATTTCAGATTCTAATGTCTGTATTAACAATTCTTTAACCTTTAACCTTCTTCTGAACATGAATGGAACATTGAAGAACATGAACTGTTCTTTTGAACATGGCTTCTCTTGCCTTGAAGTTTCAAACAAGCGTTTAGCCGACGCACGAAGAACGTCACTTTTGCTTCCTTTTTCTTGTAACCACAGCACGGCGGTCGCGGATAAAAGCCCGGTAGCAGTTTCCTTCGTTTTTAAGCTCGATGTTCATGTCTTTCATGATGACATGAACACCATGGCAAAAAGTACCAGGATAGCGAGCGCAAAAAGGCGCCTGCTCATGGACTGTTATCCACCGTGCTGCTGTTACAGGAAAAGGAAGCGGAAATGACACCGTGCTGCTGTTGATGTCATTTGTTTTGACTCCTTTTTACATCATATGAAAATATATGTAATGTTCTTTCTGTGAGGCAAAGCAAATACAATGCAAATAGCGCGATGCAAATAAAAAACAATGACCTACAAATATCGGTGCGACCCTATAATCAGTACGGGTCACCGGGGACTGTTATTGCAGATGGTGTCGCTATCTGACTGCAGACTCTACATTTGGCTGCATTGAGTTCCCTACTTTTCTTTTATCCCGTCGCGTGCGCATCACTTTGATTCATTTTGTCAGAGAGAGAGAGAAAGAGAGAGAGAGAGAGAGAGAGAGAGAGAGACCTCATATTAACTCTTTAAGTGCCATTGACATGTATTGTTAAACATATTTATTTATTTATATACGTGTGTATATATACGTATAATGTCGCGCTGGGCAGCAACTTAAAAACACTTTTATTTTGAAGTGTTGTTTACGCAGCGCGTTGGGCCGAATGTCCGCGTGCGCCCAATAGAAACGAGGCAACCAGCCAGGCACGGAAGAAACCTCTCCATGGCAACGGGGCTGTAACTTTCACTCATTGAGAAATGTTTCTCTGCTTGCATCAAACCCAGCCAATGTCCCGCCCTCGAGAGCCATATACCCCACCGTAGTTGGTAGCTTCGTTCAGCTCCGCCCACAATATTGTAAAGTGCCATACATATCAAACTCGCGGGCCGCAGTAACATTAAACATTCACATAAAGGCGGGGGCCACAAATTACCCTCCTGCTGGCCGCAATTGGCCTGCGGGCCGCGAGTATGAGACCCCTGTTTTAGATACTTCCTTGACTACCTGTCCTGTGAAGTGTGTTCCTTGAACTGAGTCAACACAATCTGGTAATCCCCATCTGGGAATAAAATCAGTGACAAGACATTTAGCAGTATGTGTAGCTGTAGCACGCTCTGTTGGATAAGCTTCTATCCATCTTGAGAACTTGCTACCAAAACATCAGTTTTTCCCTTACAAGGAAGCAACGATATGTAATCAACTTGTAGGTGATGAAATGGTCCAGATGGAGCTGGGGTATGTGTTGCTGCTGTAACTGCTGCTGGTACATCATTATTTTTCTGACATGTAACGCATGTCTTGACTGTTTTGATGGTTACACTTCTGAATTTTGGATTCCACCATTGATTTGAGAACCTGTGATTCATCGTTGCTGGACCACTGTGACCCAAATTGTGAATTTGTTGAGCCAAATATGGTAGCATTGATTCAGGAGCAACATATTTTACCCCTTTGGTCCAACAGCCAGATGAATCCACTGTGGCTCCCTTGTCTAACCATGTCCATGCTTCATATAGAGGGACGTTTTGTACAAATCAATAATTGATTCAGCAGGCAGAATTGTCTTCTGTGCTGTACTACCTGAACACACCTGTCTGGTTGCATAGGAGCAAGCCTGTTTAGCAGCTACATCAGCAAGAGCATTACCTTTAGCTTCCATAGTATTAGTTGTGAGATGTACTTTCACTTTGATCACAGCTAACTTCTTTGGAAGTTTCATGGCAAACATTAGATCTTTCACTAATCCAGCATGCTTAATGGGGGATCCAGCAGACATTAGAAACTGCCTATTTTGCCAAACGACACCAAAATCCTGAATTACCCCAAAAGCATACCTGTAATCAGTGTAGATATTTGCAACCGATCCTGAAGCTAGTGTGCATGCTTTAGTTAAGGCTGCTAGTTCTGCAGCCTGAGCTGAAAAATGACCTGGAAGATGACCTGAAGCTACCACTTCAGTGATGGAAGTTACTGCACAACCTGCTCTTTTGTTGTCTTCAATGACTTGAGCTGAACTATCAACAAACAACTCCAATTCTACCTTCTCTTTGGGAGTCTCTGCTGTTTCACTCGTAAGTGCGCATGTAAGTGTAACAGTCGTGAGTCATTTCTCCCACATTCTCTAACACAACTTCAGTCACTGCAGACATCATACATGAGAATGGGTTTGTGACTGACGCATGCTGTAAAACAATGTTCGGGGCGTTAACCAATTTCCCCAATGAGAGGAGGTGAGAGAAGTGACTTTTGCTTGATTCATTAGTGCAGACACTGTATGTGGGCATCTTACGTTTACAGTCTGTCTTAACACCATTCCTGATGAAGCCTGTAGCACTTGATGAACTGCCTGCACTGCTCTAAGACATGGGCCCATACCTTGAGTGACTATGTCAAGTTTACCAGAGTAGTAATGAATTGGGCGTAAACTGCCTTCATGATCTTGCATTAGACATACAGTCATAAAGCCTAAGTGTTCATGAACATAAAGCACAAAGGGCCTATCAGATTGTGCAATTCCTAATGCTGGTGCTTGACATAGTGCTCTTTTCAAAGCACAGAAAGCTTTGAGAGGAATTTCTTCCATTCAAACAGTAACTGAATCTTTAACCTGGCCTTTCAACAAGTCATAGAGCGGTTGAGCAATCGAGGCATAGGCTTCAATCCAAGGTCTACAGTAACCTGCTTCTCCTAAGAATGATCTGAGTGTTTTAATGGTGTTAGGCGGAGGTATTGCTTTGACTGAAGCGGCTCGGTCCTGTGTAATGGATCTGTGCCCTGTACCAATTGTTTGACCCAGAAATGTGACTTGGTTTTTGGTAATTTGAGCATTGTGAAGGCTGCATTTGTGTCCTTTTTTATGTAAATAGTCATACAATGCTGCCAATTCAGTTTGATGTACCTCGTGATCTGTTGAGGCAATCAAAATATCATCAACACATTGAACCATAGTGGACTGTTTGACTGGACATTCTGGGTCACACAAATCACGTCTGACAGCCTGATGGTATATGGTAGAAGAATTTTGAAATCCCTGTTGCAACCGTGTCCTCTGGTATTGCTCATAGTCAACTGTGAAAGCTAACCATGTCTGGCTGTCAGAGTGCAAAGGTACAGAAAAGAATCCATTAGACATATTTACATTTACATTTACAGCATTTAGCAGACGCTCTTTTATTGTATTTTTTTTTCGACATACTGATTACTGAAAAAACTTTACAATCTAATGGTAAGCCATTACAAATTGTAGATGGTTGCAACTGCTACGAGGGGGGTGATTTTATTAATGTTTATTGGCTATTATGGTAAGCCTCCATGTCCCATTGGCTTTCTTGATGTGCCATATGAGTGAGGTACGGGGACTGTTGGTTTAAACTAGCACTCCTTCAGCAATTTTTTTACAATAGATTTGACTCCCTGTATAACTACTTTACTGATTGGATATTGTTTGGTAACAGGAGGTGGAGTTCCCGTTCATCTGACTGGTTCTACACCTGTCAGAAGCCCACGGTCATCCTCGTCTTTAGCCCAAATTGGATGATTCTGCAAAAAAGCATACTCAGGAGTGATTGCATTATTAGTAAAAACTTGTGCTGAGGAAACTTTTATGCTAGCAGATTCAGCAGATGTGTAAAATTAGATGTACATGTCTCAATAGATCCATGCCTAGAAATGCACCTGTATTTAATGGAGCACATGGTAATTTTGTAGTCAAAGTGTTTGGGCCTAATTGTACCTCTATGGGCAGGGTTTCATACAAAACAATATCTTCACCTATTATACCAGTTAAACAAAGTTTAGTTTTCTTATATGGGATGTTTAACTCTTTAGCCAATTTTGTAGGAATTACTGTAATTTCTGCACATGTATCAAGCAAAAAGTCCATCTCTTTTTCTTGTATGCTACCTTTTAAACAGATTCTTTTGTCATTATGATGGATTACAGAGGAAAAGTAGCTACTCCCAGCCCCAACAATTATTTTTTTTCCCTGCTCTTGTTGTGCTCTTAGAAGAGCCTGAGTGAGCTGACCTAAAGTTTCAATAGACAAAGGTGGAACTACTTCCGGGTTGTAGGCAGGCTGAGAAGGAGCAGAATTATGCATAGAATTTCTTCTACTATCTTGCAACTTTTTCCTACATGCTTTCTCCCAATGTCCCAATTTTCCACAGTAGTTGCATTTGCCTTCTCTTTTAGGCCATCTGTGGTCTTGGATTTTTGTGCTGAACATAGCTGCTGCTACTCTCACTTTTGCGTTAACATCAGCATCTCTTTCCCATGTAGCTAACCTGTCTAGGTCACTTCTGAGAGTCATGTTAGACCAAGTTAGATCTAGGAATGACAATGCTTTTCTGTTTTTGGCTACAAGGCCATCTGACCAGATGCGGACCTGGGGTCCCTTGTCATCTACCACAATTTCAGGATTATCAACTATTCCACTGTAAGTTACAGCTGACTGACAAAACCTTTCAGTGTATTCATTTACAGTTTCTTCCTGCAGTTAGTAATTTTGTACCAGTCTACCCTGGGTCCCATGATAGTCTTTAGAATTTTTAAAACACCTTCTCTCAAATTGCTTTTACTGGCATGTTGTAGTTCAGAAGTAACAGCAGACTCAAAACTATTGAATTCAGATTCAGTTAGAATTTGTGCAATAAACTGTGTGACTTCTGCTAAGACATGTCGTACAGACGCATTTTGTTGATCAATGCTCTTCTAATTTCAGAAAAAATTGTGCGTGCGGAGGGTAAGCTCTTGGATAGTCTCTCTGTATCTTGAGGCTCTAGCGCTTTGACAACAGTTTGGACAACAGAAGAGTTGTGAGGAACACTTTCAACTACCTCAATTCCCTGAGATCTCTTCTTAGCACCACATACCTTCACTGCATTTACTGGCACATCAGTTACTGATTGGATGTCTACATTTGTTTCAAAGAAAGCTTGTAATTCGGGATAATTGTTATCAGACTGACTAACTTCTACCACATCAGTTTTTGGTAAATGTTTGTAGCGTTGCAATTTTTTTGTAAAAGGGGATACTCTAGCATGGAGCTTTTTGTACTGTTCCTCTAGCTCTGAGTTACGCTGAGACTATTGTGTAGCTAACGTTAAACCAAATTCTCTGTGGCAGCAGATAATGCCTTTCACATTCTTTTTGTGAATGCATGCACCTAGTACCTTTTTACATTCATTTACAGACCATATCTTCTTTGGATGGATCTCTGATTTAGATGATATTTCTGAGTTAGTACTTGTCTCACTTTCTCAGTGACTATTAGGTCCATTTGCACTCCTAACAGTGATTTGAATATGCTTTCTGACCGCAAAGGAGTCGCAAGACCCCCTTTTTCAGTTGTGAGGACTAGTCTAGCATTTTTTCTAAACATTTTATGAATTTCTTTGTTACCCCACAGTCAAAACACTAAAACTTCTCTGATCCACAGAGGGTACACTTGTTAACAGAGATCAACTATTGTTAACCTTCCCTGCCAGAAGAGAGGAAAACACAAAATATTACCACGTAATGCTAATCTTCCCTGCCTGAACAGAGGATAACTTTCATCCCTAAAAAGAGGATAACTTAGTTAACCAAACTCTACAGCTGTCTGTTAACTTTTCTCTGAAGGTGCAGAGGATAACAAATTTGTACTGGTCTTAAAGGTTCTTTTGAATAGAGCGGAACTCACCGATCCTTGGTTATACAGAAAGATTCAGTCTGGAATGAAGACATATCTTTGTTTCAATCTGGATTCAGGTGAGGAGCTCTATTCGGGTCATGGCACCAAAACTGTTGGAAATTTTTTTTCCCTTGTCGAACCAGAGACCAGGAGGCATTGGGATATCTTTCAAACAGAAGTTGCTTTTTATTGAGAACTGACTGTAAGTCCTGCTGTAGTCATTCAAGCCTGAATAAAGGCTCAGCACAGTAAAATTTATACTTTGCAAGGGAGAGGGATACATAGAGGTGGAGACAATCTAAACCAAACATGCAAATGCAATACGAGAATCAGCCCGGTAAGAGAATCTCATAGGCCTAACAGTGTCATTTAAATGTGTAGGTGCTAATCCCTGAGGATCTGTGTTAAAACTTGCATTCTGTCTGATGAATTGTGTTGGTATGTGTGGCAAGTTGTAACTGTTTTAAGGAATTTACTTTTATATATTTTAACTATTTGTTTTTATTCAAACATAATTGCTTAATTGTATTAATTTATGCAACTTTTTTGTGTGAATGAATTATTTGTAATTATTTGCATTTCATATATCAACAGTAATTACAAATATTAATTCATTCGCACAGTAAAACAGAAAAACACAAACACTGAAAGTAATATTTTTATAAACATTAAAGTAATTCAGTGCATTAATTAAACACTAATCTAATGATATATATTGATATAATTATGAGAGTTTTTATTCATAAATCTTTAATTTGAAATGTGTATCGTTTTATTCAGCATTGCTTATAAATTACGCATCAATTTATCTGTACTATACACATCTCCTTTACATTAGGATCCTCACTTAAATGTTTTCATTAAATTCACCCAAGTGTCCATATGGACAACATTATGTTCGAACATGGTGTAGGCCACCTGTAGGCGGGGGCGAAGGCTACCCTTTTGTGAACCGGAGAGAACCCCAACATGTGGGCACTGAGACGGGGGGCAACAAGGATGCCCACACCGACTCGCCGCAACTCCAGAATAAAGCAAGGTCCAGCCCCTCTTGAGAAGGGTGGTTCCAGGGCCCAAGCTATGTGTTGAGGTGAGCCCAACTATATCTAGTCAGTATCTCTCAACCTCTTGCACTAGCTCAGGTTCCTTCCCTGCCAGAGAGGTGACATTTCAAAAGCCAGAGTCAGTAGCCAAGGATCGGTCCAGCAGAACGCACGCCTTTGTCTCACATTACACCTGACTCCTATTGACCCTCCCACAGGTGGTGGGTCCATGGGAGGGCGGACCCATGTCTTCTCTTCGGGCCGGGCCCGGCCGAGCTCCATCAGCAGGAGCCTGACCACCAGGTGCTTGCCTTTGAGCCCCTCACGCAGGCCTGGCTCCAGAGGGTACAACGATAACTCGCATTCGGGCAAGGGAAACTGTCCTTAAAATTATGCTCGTAGAGGTCTTCTGAACCGCGCTTAGTCTGGACCTTCATCTAGGACCTGTTTGCCTTGGATGAAAAGGGTTAAAAAATAAAACTACTTGACCACATGCATGTTCAAACTGATTATTTATTAAAGTTTAAACATTACCATGGTCTATGCTGTGCAGTTTCACCAGCCACCTGATCGCAGGACTCAATCCGAACAGGCCAGTGATTTGATCACGCAGCTGACGGAGGAAGTTTCCATTGACAGACAACAGTGCCACGATGGTATTCACTACACTGCCTTGTTTTGGTCATCACGTTGAATGTTTGCCCTGTTTTTTTTTTTTTTTGTGTTTTTTTTGTTTATCCATTTAGTTTTTACCCTCACAAATATCTTTTGGCTATTTTGTCTCACTCTAATACAGCTGATAACTTTGAGAGTCCAGTCACCCTAATGAATGATCACATCAAGCAAGCAAGTGGGACAGTGGACAAGAATTTGGATGATGAGCATTTGTCACTCAAGCAGATAGAGGAGGAAAAGAGCCGTTTGCTAGATGAGGCCATGGAGCAATTGAAACGAGAGGAAAGCTCCCAGGGGCAGGTTCTTCAGGTGGCCAAGAGACTAGCTGTGCTGCAGGGGCGAGACCCACACAAAGGTAAATTTGTGTTGATGGAGGTTTTGTTTTTGGAAACATTTTTAGACTGTGAAAATTGTCTACAAATCTGAATCCAGTAGAAATTCCAATGGTGTTTCTATACATTTAAAATCAGGGAAGTAAGATGGAATATCAGTATTAACATATTTTTAAGGGATATACTGCTGGTGCAAACAGGATGAGTTAAAATAAAAAAAAAAATTTTTATTATTAATGACATGATCTTGCTGTATGGACAGATGATTTGACTTGACAAGAAATCTTAAAATAAGTTGGTTCCAATCTATAAATAGGTTTAATAATTTCAGATCTCATTTCATTTTTTTATTGTAGATAGATAGGTAAGGGGTGTCTATGGATAGATAGATAAGGGTTTTGATAGATAGATAGATAGATAGATAGATAGATAGATAGATACGGGGTGTAGATAGATGGATGGATGTATAGAGTTTCATAGCAGGAATGGTGCCTTGTTGACTCCTCCAAATGTCGCATTTATGGTTTCAGTCTTGGCGTGATGAGGGCGTTTCTGTGTGGAGTTTGCATGCAATTGTCCTGTATGTGTGGGTTTCCTCAGAGCACTGTGCTTTCTTCCCATAGTCCAAAAACATTCACATTAGGTAAATTGGCTGTTGCAAGTTGCCCCCAGGGGTGAGGTGAGAATGGTTATGTGTGTTTTGGCCATGCGATGGTCTGGCATGCTACTTGTTCTTTTCTGGAGAAAAATTTGTCATGATAATGAGTTGTCTAACAATATTCTCATATGATAATTTTCTGATAGTATCCCAAGATTTGATGAGATGCCACTATATAAGTTTTATTTATATATCATCTTTCACAGAGTAAAAAAAAATACAAGTAAAATACATTACATTTAATACAAAAAGGGTAGATTGAGAACACAGTTTTAAAAACAGAAATAAACAATAAAAACAATAAAAATAATTAAAGCCTATGTCTAACTAAAAGTCGTGTCGTGTTTTCAACGAAGATGTTAGTGACACAGAATTAAACCACAAATGAAGACCCTGGAGTTTAGTTAAAGTGTGTTTAATTGTCTTCATGAACTGTGTGGTGAAACCTGTAATAACAGCAAATAAACTTAATCTTAACAAATGCAGTCATCACATACAAAAACAAAGTGCATTTAGTGCATCAAAGGTATATCTTAGCAAAATAAGCATTGATATCCGATCTCATCTGAATTAACTGTAGTATAATGAACTTACAGCATTCCTGCCTGATAATTCAGCACGGATGCCATATGATAACATTCTCATGCTGTTCCTTGCGCATGGAGTTTTGCTTTTGACCGGAAACCGGGAGACGTGAAGTGCATAACCGGAAGTACATTTTATTGACAATATTTTTTAATACAAAAGTAAAGAAACCATGAATTATTTATCTAAACAATTTGTAACAACCTTTAATATTAATTATTGAAACCTTTTTAACTCTAACTTAAGGGCAACACAAGTCTGTTTAAAAAGAAAAGTCAGATTTAAGGGAGAAGTGTTTGCCCTGATCTCTATGATATTATCAACGAAGAAATTAAGAAAGGCATTACCTTAGAAAACACTGGAATTTGGTGGACAGCCAGGAGGATATGAGCTGAGAGAAATATTCAGTTCTAGCATTCTATTTTTGATAGAGCTCCTGTTCGCATGCAATCATGCGGGGTTCCTGCACTTTTTTTTGTGCCTCCCGCATGTATAAAACTTTGAGAAGGGGACTTTGTTGAAAAAAATCAATGTCAACTCAGACCACCAATCAAAATAAAGAATTTCGCATAGCCCAGATGTGGGTTAATACTTCGGCCAATATCTTATTTTAATTACAAATGGGAATTGCCCTCTTCTCTGTCACACATACATTACAATCCATCATCATAACAATTCCTAGATCCTGTGTATTTAGTTCATATTGTCTGCACATCAATAAACCATATTTAGGTACATAAAGAAACCCATGTGCAGCACCACTGAAAACAACGCAGCTGAAACTTCACTATGGAGGAAAGTGATTTATCTTTATTGGTTGAGGAATCTCAGTGTAATTTTATTCAATTCAATTAAGTTTTATTTGTATAACTCTTTTTTACAATTAACATTGACACTAAGCAACTTTAGACTATAAAAACACCTTTAATAAAGAATTTAAAGTTGTGATTTTAAACAATTTTCTGTAAACCCTACACATTCACAATGAGCAAGCCCATGGCAACTGTGGAAAGGAAAAACTCCCACAGACGACACATGGAATAACCTTGGAAGGAACCAGACTCAAGGGAAACCCATCTTCATTTGGGTGAAACCAAATGAAAATGCAAACGATTTAGCAGAAACTTCTCTATAGTTTAACATAATGTCTGGATGTTTATACCACAACTGTAAGTCCTAAATCAGTTTAGCAAACAAGTTTATATTACTAGCAGTAAAAAGTAATTTTCACAGTTTCTGAGTGTATATTTAGGTCCATATGGATAATTATCACCAGGAGCAAGGTAGAAACACATCAGGATGGATCACAGGATTTAGAAAGCAGAAGGATTAGGATCACTGGTATCTCAGAAGTATCAAACAGAGAGAGAGAGGTTGTTAGGTATGCTCATAATTCAATTCAATTCAGTTTTATTTGTATAGCGCTTTTTACAGATCTGCTCTTTTACCTAATAAAAGCTATTAACAAAATGCTTGACGATTTCAGCCTCATCTTAAAAACAGAGACTGTCTGAGTCCCGAACATTAACTGGAAATTTATTCCATAAATGTGGGGCTTTGTAAGAGAAAGCTCTGCCCCCCTCAGTATCCTCAGAGTACTCCTCAAGTATTTGAGGTATCACTAAGCAGCCTGCACCTTTTGATCTAAGTGGGCGAGCTGGATCATAAACAACAAGAATTTCACTAAGATAATGTGGCGCAAGACCATTAAATGCTTTATAGGTTAAAAGTAGCAAATTGAAATTTAATATGGGGTGATATGCTTGTGTCTTTAGGCTCTAGTAAGAACTCTTGCTGCTGCATTCTGACTAACTGGAGCTTGTTTATGCACCTATTAGAACATCCAGACAGTAACACTGTAGCCATGCCACTTAAGAGCACATGTAGATAACGTATGAAATTTACACAACCATGATAGATAAAGAAATTTTGCATTTAATTATTCTGGCCAGACTCATGTATAGGACTTATAATTTGGGTGAAAAGAAATGATACGACTATAATATACACAAGCTTGCACCTTTCACCTTTTCCTCGGTCTCACTAGCACTTTCCTACCTATCCCTCCCTATCACAGCGTAGCTGGTACAGGTGACCACCTGATTATGCATGTATGCATAAAGTTTCAAGTCAAGATTATGCACCAAGTTCAAGTTACACAAACAGGGAGACACAGCCTTGGTCTGAGGCTACCAGTAGGTCCTTTACCATCTTAACGAGTGGTGTCTCTGTTCTATAAATCCTAATTGATTCATTTCATGAATGTTCTTCATCAGGAATGCAAATTCGCTGTAAAACCTTGATTTTATTTAAGAGATACGGGTCGAGACGGGTGCTGTATGGCGGAGAATGTACCCTGGACTTCACCCTCATGTGCTGCTGTGATAAATCTTTCACTGCTAACAGTTTGAAGTAGTCACGTCTTATGACAGAACATGCATGCGCAGTGCACACTCTGACCAAAGCCGTCTCGAACGTGGTCACAGATAGGTCAATAATGAGTCATATTCCGCTGATAAACGCGTCTAAAAGTTATTATTCGTGATATGTATGTTCTCAAATGTCTGTATTTTATTCAGTAAAATGTTTGTTCTATCCTGCATAAGTTTCGCCTTGATATTAAGAGGTAATATTTGCAGGTTGCAGCCGTTTGCTAGATGAGTCACTCCGTTTGTCCACCTTTTTGATGCATGTGTGTTGTTTTTTTTTTTTTTTTTTAGTAGGGATGTGTGCTACAATTCAAATTATTAATTTGGTGTGTTTTATTTTAGGTATTTTATTTAATTAGACTAATTTTTCTTAAAATATGTAAAGTTATTTTATGTAGTATATGTTTTAATTTACTGTGAAATATATTTTGTAATATATTTATTGTGACACTTTAAAAACATCTGTCTAGAGCATGATCACAGGGATGTGTGCTGCAGATGAGACACACACAGCTGATGGATTTCTGTATTTGTCTGTTAATGCAGTGCAGCCAGAATTAAACAAGCTAAACACCTATTGTCTCCTGAATCGTCATTACAACCCCAAACCCAACGCAGAGAACACACACATGTTCGGGAGAGTTCATACAGCCGCTTATTTTGTCTTACATATTACATATACCATTAATAATTTCCTTCCAAGGGACATCATTTCACCTCTTTTTTCTAGAAAATCCCCAAATTTATCGGGGGCTTTTTATTCCTAGTTAATATTGCAACAATATGAAGTAAGGAACTTGGATTATTTTATGTTCTATTAGATTTGAGAAATGTGTAGCTCTAACAGCACTATGAGGTTTTCTGTAGTTAAGAACACTCTCCTTCCATGGATATTCCATAATGGAATACAATTAATTTGATGCCATTTTCATTTATGGGTGTGCTGTTTTAATATGCGTGTATCATCATTATTCCAGGGTGCAAATTTTTTCTCTCTTTTTAGTTTTCTTTTAAGAGGAGCTACATTATTTAGAGTATAGCATAAATTTGACTCAAAGCACCTGGTAGCTTGATCGAGTTCTGTGGGGTCTGATGGTGATCCAATTATAGTTGATTGAATTTTGGGAGGTTATTAATAAAACTCTGCGCTGTAGTTGATGTAAAAGTACATTTTACATGATAACGTGGTGAGGTGTATATGCATTGTAAGCGAGATAAGATAATAATCCAGTTTCTGTTAAACACATTACACTTCTGATCGGTAAGGATTTAATTAACAATAAGCACATTAAATTTAAGAGATCTAACGTTTAACAGTCATTAGATGAAAGGTGCTGGCTGTAGATTCAGTATGATTTAATGTTAATAAGATTACTAAAACAAACTCTGTGTTTTTACATTTTTGTTTAGCACAGGGAACAGACACAGTTTCTATAGCATTGAACTTTACTCGAGTGACAACTCTGTGCAGCTAGCAGACGTTCGGATTAGCCTGTTTGTCTGCTCTCTGGCCTTGGCTCTGGATAGTCACTGACTGACTAGTCCTGTTCTTAGACTAT
>JAOUQZ010065722.1:0-19344 GCA_028564935.1 Neosilurus hyrtlii
TATATATATATATGCACACACACAATGGATATTTTAAATCTATAAATATTTCAGGGCATTAATAGCTCAGCATAACCTGAAATAGAATATATATATATATATATATATATATATATATATATATATATATACACATGGGGATTGTAAATAATAAATAATAAGTGGAGAAATTGACCCCATTGATCACTTTAGTGCAGCTGTTCTGGTAAATGAAGGCCACTTTGGGCTGCCTTTTATCATGTGATGAGATAATTTTGTAACAGTAATATATCTAATAAAAATAATAATAATAATAGTAATAATAATAATAATGTTAATAAAAACATTAGAGACATAAAAAGTAAACATTTATACAGTATGTATAAAATATAACACATATACCATAAAATATATGAAGGCGATATTTTGACAGATAAGGTCTATGCGTACCAGAATGATCCCTTCATCTTCCTTATGACATTGAATCATATCAAAAGCATTATTCCAGATTTTTATTTTATATATTACAAAAAGTTTCATGTAATTTTTCTCAAGAACAGCTTCTGTTGGTTAGACCACTCTGGTTCTCAGCCCTTCATAGAATACATAACTGTAATGGTCATGAAGTCCTTCTCTTCATTTTACACCTTTACTGTGCATTTATTGTTGCTGAGATGAACAACCGGTCTGTCCACATCTCACCAAATCCCTCCCACGTTCTATAAAACTTGTACAGGCTTTTTCAGAATACGTTGTGCAGTTTTATTAGGTCAATTCTACCAATTGGTGGAGAGGAAAGGAGAGGACATGACACAAGGGCATAAAACTATGAGGTACTTTATATCATGTTTAAATAGGAGAATTAGATCATTCAGCAATAAGGTCAAAAAAAAAAAAGAAAAGAAAAAAGTATACACAAAAAAGTACCTTACTTATATTTAAGAAGATCCAGGCTTTTTCATTTTCTGTACTATGTTTTATACTATATAGTAGTTTTTTTTATGCTATATATATACTATAGTATTACCAGTCGTTCTTGTACAACTTTTTTTGTTATTAACTACAATAATGAGATTTTTCACTGTTTTATTCATATCTGTTTATTTAATACATAATTCATTTGTTTATTTATTTAGAAAATTTAATTTATATATTTTTTCCTATTATTATTATCTACTACAATATTTCCCGTGTCATTAGCAGGTACTATCCACTCATGGAAAATTGGTTTCAGAATTTTTACTGGAGGTAATGCATTTTTTTTTCTTTTTGGCTCAAATAGATTTTATTATATAGATATTTTATTAGAAAATAGATTAGCTTCTATTATACACCAGATTTTCATACCATATATAAGTGCATGTATTATTATTATTGTTGCCATATTTCTGTTGGGCAGTGGTGGCCCGATGGTAGGGTACTGGATTACTGATCCCAAGGTCAGGGGTTCAAGTCCCACTGTCAATGGAATGTCACTTCTGTCCCCCCTGTGCTGCTAACTGGGTTATCAAATGCTGGCTGTCTATGGTGAGAGGCAAGTGTAGGCTGCATTGCCGTCAGTGTGTTTCTGCCCTTCGATGGCCTGGCGAGCTGTCCAGGGTGTTTTCTGCCCTCACCCCAGAGTTGGTTGAGATTAAGATGGGTGCCAGCCTCCCCGCGACCCTAATTAGGATTAAGTGGTTAAGAAAATTAATGAATGAATATTTCTGTTATCAAAATTTAAAAAATTGTTATTTCTCTCATCAAATCTTTTTTTCATTTATTTTGTCAGAGCCATACTTCATCTTCTGTTTCTCTCAGGTAAGTATGGCAGGTATATTGTTTCCACTCAGGTGAAAAAAAAGATCAGTGTCACATTATAACATGAAAAGTTTCAGGTTACACCGATGTGTTTTCATGTTATTTTGACCTACTATATTGTTAAAACATTAAAAGTTTATTGTTAAACATGATCAGTTTATATGTCAGAATAATGTGAAAATATATTGTTATAATGTGATAATTTCAAATAACATGAAAACATTGTTGGAACATGAAGGTTTTTCCAGAATTATGTAAAAATATACATAATATTGTGAAGAATGGCAGCAATACACTGCCATAGGTAAGCAACATATAGTACATACACAATATAGTATATTAATAATAATGCACTTGGAATAATGCTTTCCCATGTCTTGTTATTTGTACTAGGCATGTGTAATCATATCTTAAACTGTACTTAGAATGCAAAACTTTCTTTGTCCATTTTGTCTTAAACAGATTTTTGCACTATCGGCATCTCTATCTCTCGTCAGTATCACTTCATTAATGAGAAAAAAACTTGGTCTGAAGCACAGAAATACTGCAGAGAGAATTATGTTGACTTAGCCAGTGTTGATGATGCCAAAGAAGAGCTGGCTCTTTTTAAAACAGTTGATATCAGGAACAACAGTCCAGTCTGGCTTGGGCTGTATGATGATATGAACAGCTGGAAATGGTCTCTGGATGATGAAGATCCTTTCTACCAAGAAGGAGAGATGAGTTTTAGAAACTGGTACATACAGAAACCAGGGAAGTGGTATGAAAACGGATTGTGTACAATCTTTTCAAGTTTTAATGGGATATGGAAGGAGAATGATTGCTTTGAGGTGCACCCATTCCTTTGCTTTGATGGTGAGTATATATGAGATATGTATGTGTATTTTTCATTATTATTATTATTATTATTATTATTATTATTATTATTATTATTATTATTATTATTATTATTATTATTATTATTATATAAATTAAAAAATGCATGTTGTAGCTCCTATTTTGCTGTTCAGCATAGTATTTTATCTTTTAGGGAGTGTAAATGCCAGTAAAAGATACGTTGTGGTCAATCAGAAAATGACCTGGCCTGAAGCTCAGAGATACTGCAGAGAGAATTACACCGACCTGATTAGTGTGATAAATGAGACTGAGAACCAAAAGATAAGATTATTATTATACAAATATTTTTCTTATTACAACAATGTTTGGATCGGCCTGTACAGAACCAGGTCCTGGTCAGATAAAGGCACCTCTTCTTTCAGCAACTGGAAAACAGAACACCTGGATAATCATGGACAGAATGAATCCTGTACTGCTGTGTCATTTATTGATTCTGATTCTGGGAAGTGGACAGATGTAAACTGCAATAACACTATCCCATTCTACTGCTACCATAGTGAGTAGGTTTCCTCCTGGTTATAAACAAACCTTGCACAGAAAATCGGTTTCACTTTTACATAACAACTGCAAACTACATTTCATGACATTTTTATTTTACTTTTACTAGCATCATCATCATCATCATCATCATCATTACGTGTATACCGTTTTGTAAATGAAAGTAGGACCTGGACTGAAGCACAGAGATACTGTCGAAAGTACTACACTGATCTGGCTACTGTCGATAACATGGAAGAAATTAACAAGCTCCTTAAAACAATAAATGCTAGCTACTCAGGTTTAGCATGGCTTGGACTACATGATGATCAGGATTGCTGGAAATGGTCTCTGGATGATGACAGTTTTTACAAGGAAGGGGATAAAATGTTTAGGGGGTGGTACCACGAACCAGATAACAGCAATGGAAAAGAGCTGTGTGTTTTTCTCCGTTCTGATGGAAAATGGTCAGATGCGGATTGTAATAGTGATTTGACTTTTGTTTGCTATGATGGTGAGAACATATTATATATATCATGATTAAATCAGGATTAGCTCGGTGGTTTTTTTCCCTTAATTTGTATTATTCAGCACAACATTTCTGCATTACAGGTAGAAATGAAACAGAAAATTACATCTGGGTTAACCGGTTCATGCCCTGGGCAGAAGCTCGACATTACTGCCGACAGCATTACAGAGACCTGGCCAGTGTAAGGAATGAAGCAGATAATAAAAAAATCCTCAACCTCACAGGTGGCTCTAAAGCTTGGATTGGCTTATACAGGACCAGACTCTGGTCCGACCAGCACAGGTCCACATATGAAAACTGGAGACCAGTGAGCCCTTACATTCCTGAACAACCAGACAATGGTTTATATGTGAATTGGGAACATGGCACTCAACAATGCACTGCGGTATCACTCCGAGATTCAGGGCAGTGGACAGATGAAAACTGTTTAAATACATTCCCGTTTATCTGTTATAAGAGTGAGTCCATTTTATTCCTTATCTCTTATACAGACTGTCTTCAGTCTTATGTATAAATTGCCAGTTTAGCATTATTTTTTTTTTACACAAATTAGGAAATTACAAGGCAATAATAATAATGATAAAAAAAAATTAATAATAATAATAATAACAACAATTTCCTGATAAATAATTTTTATTTGAGGCATCTTAAAGCATTACATAACATTACATTACACTTTACTTAAGTTAATGCATTAACATTTTCACAATTCCTAGTAATAACACTATCAAAAATGATATATTTTTTTCTAATTTCAAATATTGGTGACGATCAAAACAATAAAACATATCTACTATAAAGTAAAATTAATGCTTTATCTTGAGGCTTGAGGCTTGAGACACCTCATGAACATAGTAGGATTAAGCAATTATAACCAGTCATAGTGTAGATTTTTACTGATTTACTAAAACCAGTATATGGAGGCAGCTGTGGCCTAATGGTTAGAGAAGTGGCTTTGGGACCAAAAGGTTGCTGGTTCGAGCAGCACCTTCCCTTCCTCCACCTTCATGGCTGAAGTGCCCTTGAGCAAGTGCCCTCCGGGTCCCTCAGTGTGCGACAGCCCACTGGTCAGAGTGTGTGTGCTCACTTTGGATGGGTTGAATGCAAAAGTTTCCCTTGTGGAATTAATACAGTATAGATATAAATTAATAAAATTAAATCAAATTAAATAAATAAGTAAACAAACACACACACACACACACACACACACACACACACACAGAGAAAGAGAGAGAGAGAGAGAGAGAGAGAGAGAGAGAGAGAGACAAAGAGAAAGAGAGGAATTCAACAGATATCAGTTATTCAACACATATCAGTTATGCACTCCAAGCTTTTGAATGAACCCGGAATTTTAAAAAATGGTATCACAAATGATCTATTCTGTTAAAACTATTTTTTTTTTACTTTTTTAAAAATTAATTACCAAAACCTAATTCAGTTATCTGACTTATATTAAGACTTATTTTGTGGTGATGAGTAGACAGAATAAGTTATTCCAATATATTGTACTGTCCAGTGCCAATAAAAGCAACAGAATTTAATATAAACAGGTACAATTTTTTAAAAAACTACAGAATTATAAAAGATTCTACTAAAAATATATTTGTTATTTAATGGTAGTTTCACTTTAATTTGTATTTTTTTAAGTATTTTATTTCTTGTTTTTTTTTTTTAATACTGTGCTTCTCATATCCATTTTATGTTGACAGTAATATAATTACTCTACTCTGTTAACTCTTTCAAGAATCCTGTACAGGATCATTATGCACCCATCAGTATCATTTTGTTACTGAGAACAAGACCTGGACTGAAGCCCAGAGTTACTGCAGAGAGAATTACACTGACCTGGCCACCATTAACAACATGGAGGACGTGGCAAGGGTGCTTGACATGGTATATGGCACCTATTCTGGTTTAGCCTGGATTGGACTGTATGATGACATGAATAGCTGGAAATGGTCTCTGGATGATGACCTTTTCTACAAGGAAGAAGAAAGAGGCTTTAGAAACTGGTATAAATACAAACAGAGGAGTTGGTTTGGAAATAGTTTGTGTGTATACTTTTCAGGTTTTGATGCAATCTGGTGGGGAGCTTCTTGCGTTATCTCAATGGCATTCATCTGTTTTGATGGTGAGTAACAGCGGTCATATTGTTCATATCTTTCATAATAATTGGTACTATAAATGGTGACATTTACAATTATCTATTTTAGGCAGGGCAAATGCCAGTGAAATATATGTCCTTGTTTATCAGTATCTGAATTGGACTGATGCGCAGAGATACTGCAGAGAGCATTACACAGATCTGATCAGTGTAAGAAACATGACTGAGAACCAGAGGATAAGATCAATATTAAAGAAGTATAATTATAGAAACAGTGTATGGATCGGCTTGTACAGTACAAGGTCTTGGTCCGATAAGAGCAACTCGTCTTTCAGCAACTGGTATCCAGGGAAACCTGATAATTATGGACAGAGTGAATACTGTACTGCTGTTTTTACTGATTCTGGCAAATGGATGGATGAGAACTGTGGTCAAGCTTTTCCATTCTTTTGCTATATTTGTAAGTATACATTCATATATTTTGGGCCCACAGTAATTGGTGTAAACCAGTAATTGTGATGACCCTGAGTTTAAGAAAATAAAATTATAGATATATATTTTACAGTGCATTACATTTAAGTCATAATTCGCTATTTTGTGCACTTTCTAGCAATGCCATCAGTCCCTCATCATTATCACTTTGTCAACAAGAATAAGACCTGGACCGAAGCACAGACATACTGCCGAGAAAATTACACTGACCTGGCCACCATTAACAACATGGAAGAAATGAACACACTCCTAAACACAGTAAATGGCAGATTCGCTGGTTTAGCCTGGATTGGACTGTATGATGATCTGTACAACTGGCAATGGTCTCTTAATGATTCTACTTTCTGCAATGAGAGTGAGACAGAGTTTAGAGGATGGTACTACGAACCCAATAACTACGATGGGAAAGAACTGTGTGTTTCCATGTACTACACTGGGGAATGGTTTGATCAGCAGTGTACTCAGAAACTGGGATTTGTGTGCTATAATGGTAAATGCAGAAAATATTTGTTACCTAACACTTTGCTCTATAGTATTTACAGTGTGTTTAAAATCCATATAGGGACAATAATGATAAAAAATACTCCTTGAACTGCCATAGTCACGTACATTTATTGTATGCCAAATAACATGGTCAGTTGATATGTTATCCAATCTTCTCATTTGAATCCTGCAAAGCAACTTTTTTTGATGATATTCGTCTTTTGAATCAAATAACATTATAACCGCCCCCAAGGAGGATATGTTTCACCCTCAGTTTGTGTGTTTTTGTTACCAGGATTACACAAAATGTTATGTATGGATTTTCTGTAAATTTATACTTGCAGTAGGGCTTTGGATAAGGAAAACTCCATTAGATTTTGGAGATGATCCAGATCGAATTCTGGATCCAGGAACTTTTGAAAGGATTCTTTAACATTGTGATTTTTTTTTGGAAGTGTGGTATTACAGCAGGCCCACCAGGGGGTGCTGTGCATTTTGTTCATTCATTCATTCATTCATTTTCTGAACCGCTTAATTCTAATTAGGGTCGCTGGGAGGCTGGTGCCCATCTCAGCCGACTTTGAGCGAGGGCAGAGTACATCTTGAACAGCTTGCCAGTCCATCTATGCAGCCTACTTTTGACGAAACCACCATTACCATTGCTTACCATTGCTTACCACTGACAGTGAGAGACATGGCCGGCATTTGACAACCCAACTCGCTGATAGTGGGGCTTGAACCCCCGACCTTGGGATCAGTAATCCAGCACCCTACCACCAGGTCACCACTGCCCTGCTGTGCACTTTGTGTTATGTGCAAAAAGTGTTGTGTGCAGACTTTATTTTTATTGGGGCTTTGGAGGAGGAAGACTTCAATCTGGAACAAATTTTTAAATCCAGGAATTTTTAAAGGATTCTTTAACACTGTGAGATTTTCGTCATGATTTTTGACTTTTCGGTTCATATGGGGGGATTGCTGGGCTTGAAGGGGGTGGTGGTTGTGTAGCGCTCACTGAGTAATTTTATTTGAGTATTTGATCAATCCAATGTATCTGTAATGATAAACAAGACAAATGTAAACAGCTACCAGTATAACTATTCTGAAATATCTATATAAAATTTATATTAAATATCACATATATAATCATTTCAGCTAAAGGGTTTTGATAAAATGCCATTCATTTAAAAAGCTAGTTGATGGAAAAGGGTTGCTACCATAAAACCTTACATTTAAACAAACAAACAAACAAACAACAAATTAACTAAATTAAATGGAATAATATGGGAGATCCTGAGGCCTGGAAATATAAGAGTCATTGCTTTGCAGCACACAGTACACCTTATTTTTTGTTATTAATTAGTATTATTACTTTCTAAGGTCTTTCCAAGCATGTGATGTGACACACTGACTATCACTACCTCAGGTACAAACAGCACATATATATGGATTTCTGAGAGAATGACTTGGGAAGAAGCTCAGATTTTCTGCAGAGCAAAACACACAGACTTGGCCAGTGTGAGGGACGAGGCCGAGCTCCAGGAGATCCTGAGCATCACACATGGCTTTGAAGTATGGATAGGTCTTTACCGGAACCGATTATGGTCAGATCAGAGCAGCTCCACTTTCACATACTGGAGACCAGAAATCCAAGAACATATAGTCGCAGAACCTGATAATGGTTTGGATTCATATGGACAATTAGGAAATCAACACTGCACCGCTATGGATTATACAGGCAAATGGACTGATGAAAACTGCTTAGAAAATTTCCCTTTTTTCTGCTACAGTGGTGAGTTCATCTCTTTTCTGTGCAGTAATAAGTATTTAAAGTCTTTCTTAGTATATATAAGAATAACTTGAACAATCTTCTGACTGTAGTCATGGCTCAGTGGCCCAAACTGCTATAAAACTGCGCTAATGATGTTTGCAACAAGCGTTCCACATGCTCTATCAGTTCTGACTATGTCTTGTTTTTACTTCTGCAGTATCCACCCCAGGTGAGGAAAAGCATGTTTTTTAAACTTAAATCTCAACATTTTTAAAAATAGATTTAACATTCAACATTACCATTCAATGTAATGAAATGGCACAGTGGCGTGGTGGTTAGCACGTCCACCTGACAGCAAGAAGCACCCGGGCTTCAAGTCCTGGGCTTAGCTGTTTTTGTGTAGAGTTTGTATGTTCTCTCCATGTTTGAGTGGGTTTCCTCCAGGTACCCCTGTTTCCTCCTACAGTCCAAAGACATGCACATTAGGCTAAGTGGCTTCTCCAAATTGGCCCAGGTGTGAATGGTGAAAGGTGTGTGTTGGCCCTATGATGGTCTGGTGAGCTATTCAGGGTGTACCCCGCCTTTGCCCAGTGTCAGCTGAGATAGGCTCCAGCCTACCTGCAACCCTAATAAGATTAAGTTGATGATCAATATGATTCAGCAGTTTTTTTTAGCTTTAAGCAATGCATACCGTGCAAAAATAAACAAACAAATAAATAAATAAATACATAAAAATTACAGAATTCAAGCACCATGTTATTGTATTCATTCTTTAATAGAGTACATTTATCACAGATGCTGTTATAGGACTGCAAATGAAAATTAAAGTTTGGGGAAACATGCTGGACTCTCAGATTAAAGATCTGGTGTTGATAGAAGTGAGTAAACTTTTGCACTTTTCTCCAGTAAAGGCAAATAAATAATGTCCAGTTTGTATGTTCTCGCCATGCCTGCATGGGGTTCATCCTACAGCCAAAGACATATACAGTACATTAGGTTGGTTACTCTACTTTGTCAATAGATGTCAACGTGAGTGTGAGTGGTTGTTTGTGCTTGTGTTAGACCCGTAGCAGTCCCACTGAACTGTGATGTCACGGGTCAGCTGACCCAACAAACTGGATTATTTGGGCTGGCAAAAGAAAAAAGTATAGTACATGTGTGTATTTTAACGTGGTAACAGAAAGTTGTTGAGCTGTTATGTTCCAGACTGCACAAAGCTTTTTACAATTTTTTTTGAAAAAATGTTTTTACATTTAAAAAAAATCCTCTATTATTGCCTATTTTATGAAGGATAGCAACAGAAAAGGACTCTTTAACAGATTTCTGGAGGATTGTTTAAAACAGCTACTGTATCCATAACACGACTTGGAGAACTTTACCAATGGTAGCATTTTCCCAGAAATGAAAGCCTACTGCACAATTGATTCATACATATCTTTGAATTTAATACTTATCTGATATAAAACCTCCTGAACGCAGCTGAAATGATAATACTTATATCCATCCAAAGATTTGTAGGCTTTTAGTGATTCATGTGTGTGTCATCATTCCACCCGGTTTTTATCCGAGATGCTGTATTCATCAGGAAGCTTCTCCCCAACAGCAACCAGACTATCCTGAAATCTATCCAATGAAACCTTATCCAAGTTTGTTTTGGGTTTTTCACAAGGCTCCCCCATTGTATACTGTAATCTTTTCTTTTCTTTTGCCAACCCGACACAGAAAATGTGACTCAAAACAACAGCATTCAGTGGGTCGATAAGCTTGCAACTTGTTCAGGGTGTATCCCCATCTCTTACCTGATCTCAGATGGAATTAGCTCCAGCTTTCCTCCATGACCCTAATGTATAAGTGAGAAAGATAATGGATGGAAGGATAACTTTTATATATACTGTATAAAAGGACCTTTATAGTGCTTTTCTGTGAACGAATCACCTTTTTTTTGCCAGCTTCAACAAGAATTGATCAGACTGGGGATGCCAAAGAATTTCACTTTGAGAGTAAGAAACATCCGGAAGGTCATCCCATGAAGGAAAGAAGCAGCCAGAAGGGATTCAGTGTCAGAGATGTGAACTTTTTCAGAACATTTTTTTGTTTGTTTAATTTGGGTCAGCTATGCAGCCTTTCTGTTTACTTATAATAAGACACATTTTGTAATTTGTTCACATATTATTTCTTAACAGCAAGTCTACATTCTGTTTCTTCTCAAATCACACAGATATTTGTTGCTCTTGACATTATACAGTACACAGTCAGCTAAAACTGTACTGGTGCTGAAAAGGGTCTCACTTTTTATGATCAGGATTATATGATACTGTTTTTCATAATGCTTTGTTTCCACAGCCTAATGAATGAAGCATCATTGCATCATCCAAGCTTAAAGCATCTGTAGAGAATCACACAGTATTATTGAGATGATACGAAACACAATTTGGTTAATAATTTCATTTAGTTGCGTCCGTAACTTTTGCTATTTAAAATTTTTCAAGGTTCTTAAGTGTCATACAAATTAAATTTGGCTTATTCAGATTTCACAGAATAACCCATAATGCAGAAAAGGTGTACTTTTCTGAGATTAGTTTTTAAGATATTGCAACATGAATATTGACATGGTTACGGACACTACAGCTTTTTAACACAAATGCTGTCATTAGTAATTTTGGGATAAAATCAGTAATTTTGAATGGATTTCTTTCAACTCAACCAACATTTATTGCAGGTTACGCTTTTCTATATTATTACAGCAGTTTCAGCATCAACACTGTTGATGAAATATGAATACATTGCATTTAATTTTTTTTTTTGAAGTGAGACAGTATAACACTGAAAAACTGCCATTTTAGTAGAACATTTAAAACCATATCCGCAAAACAACTGATGTTAGCAACTTTTTTCAGGGAAGCAAGATTGTCATCCTACACATAGGAAAAACTTCAGAATATATTTTTTGGCAAACTAATTCTCTGTATTAGATGCATAACGTAAAAACAATTTAAATCAGCACCAATACTGTGTTTTGCCCTAGTATATATAGCATGTCGATTTGTTTAGGGACAGCGCAGTGGCGTAGCTGTTAAGCATGCCCGCCTCACAGCAGGAAGGTCCTGGGTTCAAGTCCCGGGAGTTTCTACAAGTTCTGTGTGGAGTTTGCATGTTCTCGCCGTGCTTGCTTGGGTTTCCTCTGGGTACTCCAGGGTTTTTTCCACAGTCCAAATACATGAGCATTAGGTTAACTGGCTGTTCCAAATAACCCTAGTTGGGAATGTTGGTTGTTTCGTGTATTTTGCCCTGTGATGGTTTGGCGAGCTCTTCAGCATGCACCTTGCCTTTGTCCTGAGTTGGACGTGATAGGCTCCAGCCTCCCAGTGACACTTACAGGATTAAACGGTTCGGCAAGTGAGTGAGTTCTTTGGTTGAAGTTTCTAGAGTTCTCTACTTTAGTGCAGCCCAGAACTTTCACCCTTAATGTCTCCAAAGCAAATCCCAAGCAAGCCTTTGTAAAAATGAAGAAAGTAAATGAAATGTTTTTCTCATGCTTTTTCTGGGGTGTGAAAAAGAAGAAGCCTATTGATGACACCTCCTGTACTAACAGCGCCATGTGTTATTTGTTATAGTATTCATTCCTGTTTAATTCAAAGGGTCTAAACTGGTTAAATACTTGGGTTACTTCATTTATTGTGTTCACTTTGCTTATATTTCAACCTCTCTGTTTACTCTATACTATTTCCTGTAATTCCAAACCTTTTTGTGTGTGTGTGTTTTCCCTGATTAACAATTTGCCAAGGTTTGTTGTTTTTAAATATCAATATGCCTATAAAACTTTATTTCTATACATATTGTATGGCAGGTACTTGTGTCAGGTCTTCTTGTCGGGTCCGATTACAAATTCTGTCACTGTATTATGTTAGAACTTGAATAGCACAAAACAAGAGTAAACAATAAAATCTCAAGAAGCTGTGAGGGACTAGTATCATTTGTCAGTATTACCTGAAATAGAAAAAATAAAAAATAAAGAATTCAATACATGGGAACCTTAAGTAGAGCTGTTCCTGTATATGCACCCCCCCCCCCCCCCCCAAAAAAAAAAAAAAAAATACCAAAAATAAACTCACTTCTGTTTAACGTCCAAAATTTTGAGCAATATATTTTGTTGTTTAATACTCTTGGATCCTTACTCTTCATTTGACACCTTAATTGTGAATTAGGGACTGGATTGATAGTGAACAACCAGTCAGGCTACAATCCCTTCTACAAAACACCTCCCACCAGCTGACTCTGGGTGAAGGCAGGGCACACCCTGAACAGCTCACCAGACCATCACATGGCCAACACATACACAATCTACCACCTACCAATCTACCTTTAAATGGCCAACACATACACACTCATTCACATTCACACCTACGGGCAATTTGGAACAGCCAATTTGAATGTATTTGGACTGTGGGAGGAAACCGAAGTACCTGGGGAAAACCTACACAAGCATGGGGAGAACACACAAATCCCACATAGAAATGCCTGGGTATATGAGACACACACGCACACACACAATACACAAGCATTAATTAATTAATTAATTAGTTAGTTAGTTAGTTAATTATTAAAACCATTAGTTTTAAAACATTTTGCAATGAGATATAACATTTCTCATTTTTATGATCAATACCAGAAGATTGATTATTGTATCAAACACAGAAATGCCTGTGTGGATGAACATGCCTGTAAAGCATATGTTTATTGAAGCTTGCAAGCAATTTTAAATTGGCAGGCAGAAATTTATAGTCAGGGAATAGGCAATAAATAGATGCGGCAATAAGCAGTCGATATAACTTAGTATAGGCACTAATTACGAAAGCAGGGAACCAGAACAACAGTCAACTAGAATAGCAATGTGACGGTATATTAAGGCTTGGTAACAAATTGTATGAGTATACTTAACACATACTGGGGTTGGCTCGAGCGTCCCCCATAACCCTGATGGATATGCAGTGCACAACATGAACACTCCATGGTGAAATAACCTTCACCGAGATTCAAACCCCAAACCTCCTTGCTTCGTGAGTCACTGTGCCCAACAACACCTTGCTGATTTATCATTATATCCCCCAGCTTTGTTTAGGAAGAGTGAAAATATTTGTATATTGATCTTATATTGTCTTTATATTGAGTTTCTGCCTAGAAGAATAGTACAGGCTGCTTCTGCATGTGTCAGTATGGTTTAAGTGAACTTAGTTAGGAGTACAATAGACAGCCTCTCAGGCAAGGGAATAAAAAAAAGTAGTTGGGTGTAAAGGATTTTAATAATGCCTGTTTCTATGAAATATTTTTAAATAAATAGCTTTATAGCTAAATTCTGCTATCATAACACAGTCGTAGGACGTCATAGGGCATCATACAACAGATCTAAGAAATGAAACTTTGTAGCTCACATATGTTACTGCAAACACGCACCAAACACTAAACAATGTAAAAAAAATTTAATGTTGTAGCTCATAAATTTGTACAAAAAAAAAACCCGTTTAAATAAATAAAATTGCAGAGTGTTTATATTAGGGACTTAACAAAATTCCATCCAATCAGAAATCAGGTCATTTCCATAGCTCTGATAGACATAAAATTGAAATGGTCATGGAAAATTAATTACATCTTGAGGAAGGAAGATAAAATACAAACTCAAATGTAGAAAATGGACCCTTTAATTTAATGTGACTTCAGACATGGGATATTGTACTGTTTCTGGAGACCCATTTATCTGTAGTAACATGATAGGATTTGAGAAAGTGTGAATTAACTGACACCCATTTTCGCTAGGAGATACTCTTTCATTACAGAGAATTAAAAAAAATAAAGCAGAGCTCTATCGCGGAATCAGGTGGAAAGAAGCCAGACTTAAAGAGGTCACTTAATGAATGGATACTTCATCTCAATTGACAACAGGCGGCTGTCAAGGGATTCAGGTTGTGATAGAGAGCAGAGCGCGCATTTTAATTTTTATTTAGATTTATATTTGTGCATTATTTTACTTATTTTTTAGAAATTTGTGTGTATATCTGTATGGGGGGTGGGGATGGGGTGGGAGACATAATGTAAGTAAAATGGTAATAAGTCGCTGGTATGATGGCATAGTGGTTCACAGTCCTGGTTTTGAGTCCCGGGATCAGATGTTTCTCATGCACATGGAGTTACTCCGGTTTCCTTCAACAGTTCAAAGCCATGCACATTAGGATGGTTGTTCCAAATTGTCCATTGGTGTGCCTGTGAATGGTTGTGTGGGTGTTAGCCCTGCGATGGTCTGTAGAGCTGTCCAGGGTGTACCCTGCCTTTGCCCAGTATCGGCTGAGATAGACTCCAGCCTTCCTACAACCCTAATAGGATTAAGCAGTTTGGAAAATGAATGACTGACAGAATGAAACGTTAATCAGCTTAGTACTTTTTTAATGATGGAGAAATGTCTAATCATTGCATTGTAATATTGCTCATTAAGACAGATTTTTCATTCACTAAGTTTGAAAAATAATTAGGAATTTCTCAGTGCACTGTTTGACTTTCAGAGTGTTCGTGCTCCAAGGTATATTTCTGTCCGAGTTTGCTACTGGCCTGGTGTCCTGTAGCCTTTCCAATATATAAAGTTCACATTTGATTAGCCTGAAGTTATTGGCTAAATGTCAAAACTGCAAAGTTTTCCAAATATTCTCTCTACATTATGAGGCATATTCAGAGTTGCTGACTTGTGTTCTGAAGTTGTATCCATATTTATGCATGGATGTCAGGGTGCCCTATTCAGATAATTAAACTTTAGTGGTTGCCAGATTTTCTTTCCATTTCTATATAGCATTTAAAAAACAACCACGTATATACTATCAACAAAATCGCATGTGATCCAACACATCATTCTTATACTTTGATGCACAATTTATAGTTGGCACAAGACACAGAATCTTTTTTAGTGAACTGTCTATTTATAATGTAGTTTATTTTACTGCAAATTTAATTAACTTTTTTAAGATGTTAAATGAATAAAGTGGCACTGATGAGAATAGTTTAGAGGATTCAGTTGTACGTCAATTTAAACTAATCTATGTGCAATTTAGAGTATCCGGTTGACTTAATATGCATGTCTATAGACTGGAGGAAACCAGAATACCCAGAGAAAACCCAAGCAGGCAAGGAGAGAAAATAGAGAATATACAGTATGGACAATATACCATATAGTAGACCATACAGTATATATTTCTGCAAGGCATTATTTTTCTCTCAATAATATATGAGGGGTTTTGATGGGATTTGTCCCTTCCACTAGATTTGAAATTTTTTTTAAGTAAAGTTTCTGGAGTAGAAAAAGGATAAATAGCTATAATAGCTCTTAGCTTCCAGATACTGAAGACTCAGACCGACAGTTCACCCTTTTTATTTACTTTTTCAGTCTAACTCAAATCAAAAAAGGCACCTTTCAGTTACTTTTTATTACTTCCAAATTATGTCTGCATTGATTAGTTTGCCTGTCTGTTTGTTTATTATACACAAAAAAGTGATATATGAATTTTGAGTCGAGTATGGCCCAAGGAAGACTCTGTACTGATCTGGATCAAATTCTAGACCCAGAAATTTTTTAAAGATTCTTTAACATTGTGAAATAGGGTATGAAGTGTAATATTACAGCAGGCTCAGTACGGAGTGCTGTGTGCGTTCTGTTATTTATTTATTTATTGCTTGGCGGAGGTTTGTACACGCCAAGTTCCATTCTAGTCTGCTTTCTTACTCTGAGTCACACGTGATAACTTGAATATTAACTAAATATTCTTCACACCCTGACACACAACTGCTTGCAGTTTTTTCTTTTTTTTTCTCTGTCATTGCTGGTCTCATACATATATAAGTGCCAATAATTACACACAGATGAAACTCATCAATATGTTACATGCTGGTTCTACCTGACCCCCCTCACTGCCACAGTCAAGTTTTGTGTAAAACAGTGCATTTATTGAATATGATATGACATGAACATTAAATTGCTGAATGTACCAAACAAGGAAATTTGAAGTAAATTTGTTTTGCAGCAAAACCCATCTTATTATAAATCTGGACCAGCTGGCGAACATTTCCAGGACCAACAGATATTTTACTTTTAGTTCTCAGTAAATTGCAACTATCTTCTTCCTGTCCTTTTAAGATCTGCTCACATTTTACATTGGAATATTCCTTTCATGACTTCAGCAATTAATCATTGCAGATAGAATACTTCAGAGTCTACATTTTCCGGCATGCATCTATCAAATAAAAATCTCTGGCTTCTCATATCTGATGCTGTTCTAAAAGTGAGTAAGAAAACTTCACACTTGAGTAAAGTAAACAGGTGCATTAGTAAATGAACCAGGAGCATCATTAATCTTTTTTGCTTTGTGTTCTAATGCCAGAACAATCGTGCTAGCATCTGGTATATACACAGATGCAAACATTTTTCCCCCCAGAAATATCCCTGTTAGTGTAAGGAAGCACGCCATAATGAGAGAATGATACCGAACTGTGCAGGGAAAACAAATTAAGAGTTCTTGAGAAACAGAAAGATTTAACTGGTGCTCATTTTGATGAATTATGAACATTTTGAATTTAAACAGGCCAGCTGGGAGACTAAATCATTTCAGCTCTGTTTGATGTATACTATTCGGGTTATCACACGACGCAAGGAATCCAGAGTATCGATCCAAGGATCAGTGTGGCTTTGTTATTTATTTCATGCTAGAGTAATATATAAAATAGAATGCAGTTAGCCAGTATGCAATATTCATAATAGACTTTTTAAATAAAGGGTGTACTGGATAGCACGTCCACCTCACAGCAAGAAGGTTTAAGTCCTAGGCTTGGGAAGGGCGTTTTTTTTTTTTTTTGGTGAAGTTTGTATATTTGCATGCTGCATGTGCTTGCATGGGTTTCCTCTAGGTCCTCTGGTTTCCTTCCACAGCTCAAAGACAAGCACATTAGGATAAATGATTGTTCCAAATTGCCCCTGGGTGAAATGTGAGTGAGCTGTTCAGGATGTGCCAAGCCTTCGCACAGTGTCGGCATAGATAGGCTCCTGCCTCTCCGTGACCGTAATAGGATTAAGCAGTTCAACAAATGAGTGAGTCGGCAGCAGCATTTTGAATAAGCACGAAGAGCGTTTTTGCCGTACTTGTAAATAGTTGATTAACAGTTAAGAATAAAGCTCCTTTCTTGATTTGCACATTCAGTTTGAACTGGTTATACATTTTCCTTGCTACTGTCATGTGAGAAAACTCAAGTGAAACTGCTGTACTTTCTTAAGGTACCTATTTTGCTTGGAAAAAATTCTCTAAAACATTGTGTTCCTGAGCTTCTGTATGTCATGCTGGAAATCATGCAGTAGTAACTCGCAGTACTAAGTAATTCACACTCAGAGCTGTCAAGCCTGAATTGTCAAACCTGCATGACAGCCACCAGATCAGATACGTCCAGCGTCACTGCACCAGAAAGAAGTACAGCCAAAGACCCTTCACAAAATTTTCAGTACAGTTTTAAAGTGAATCACAGACTTCATAAAGGAGACTTTTCCTTTTAACAAGTCAGATAGTCCTGCAGACGACTTTTCAACATACGGTGTACATCTGTATGAACAGTGTGCTAAAACATAACAAAATGCATTTCCTATTTATCAGGCTAGCTAAAGTTAGCTGGCTTATTCAATGCTATCATTAGTGTACACCCTAAGCTTGCTAACACAGACACGAAAAACTATTACCACTGACATTCACAATGATGGGCAGGTTTGAGTAGCCAATTGACTTATCTGTATATTTGTGGACAGTGGGAGGAAACTGGAATACCCCGAGGAAACCCACACAAGCATGGGAAGAACCTGTAAACTCCACACACAAAGGCATTTGATGGCCACGAGACTAAAACCCCAAACTTTCTTGCTGTGAAGCAACAGTCGTGACCACTGAGCCACCATGCCTCCTCATCAAAAACCATTCACTCATTCACTCAGTTGCAGAACCGCTTGCTCTTACCATGGGTTGAGGGGTGGCTGGAGCTGACACTGGGTGAAGACAGGGTACACCGTGAATGGCTAGCCAGACCATTGCAAGGCCAACACACACACAACCACCCACACTCACACTTAGGGGCAATTTGGAACAACCAGTTATCCTAATGTGCATGTGTTTAGATTGTGGACCCAGTACCTTCTTGTTCTGAGGTGAACTTGCTAACCTCTATGCCACCATGCCGCCCTCAGTATCATTCAACTTTTTTTATTATTTTTGAAAAATTGTGCATGTTGTGTGTGTGTGTTGGCACTGCGATGGTCTGGCAAGCTGGTCAGGGTATACCTTGCATGAGATGGGCACCAGCCTCCTATTAT
This sequence comes from Neosilurus hyrtlii, assembly GCA_028564935.1. NCBI lineage: Eukaryota > Metazoa > Chordata > Actinopteri > Siluriformes > Plotosidae > Neosilurus > Neosilurus hyrtlii. The sequence goes on from JAOUQZ010065722.1 coordinate 18,908, forward strand.
GACCATAATAAGAATATGAGGTTTGACAAATGAGTGAGAGTGAGTGTGAATGCAGGTATCATATAGGAAAAGATCTGATATAATGCCTTTAAAGATATATTCAACTTTTGCATGACTTAACTATGTCTCTAAATTGATGACTAGCCCCTGGAATTAAACAGAGTGGAATGAATTGCAGATGGGCTAATGGAGGGAAAAAAAGGGCTAATGGAATCCAGGTCATGCTCTCTGTCAGAACATGCTGTTTTCACATTAACATGGAAAGTGCATATACAGCTTATTATACATTCTGTTTATATATATATATATTATTCAAGATTCAAGTATATTTGTCATATACAGGTAACAATGAAACATCATTACCAGCAATGAAATTCTTGGACTCAGAGCCCCCTCAAAATTGCACTTAAGAAACAAATATTGCACATAAATTTAGC
>JAOUQZ010065759.1:4570-19335 GCA_028564935.1 Neosilurus hyrtlii
GTTTTTAAGAAAAGTCAGCCAGCTCATTATAACTCATGATTAAATCAAAAGGTTCTTCTTTGCCTCCCTTACTCTCCTGTTATATCCCTGATTGTGGGTATTTTAACTGCCCAAAACGGCTTTTTTAAGAATGCAACCTCCCTCTTTTTATGTTCCGTCATCTGAAACCTTTACAAATTGTGGAGGACAGCTCTATGTTCCGCCAGCCCATTGATCCGACTGCCCATTGGTCTGACAGCCCATTGGTCCTACAGCCCTACTAATATAAGATGGGATCTCACTTAAATCAGTTTGACACCCTACTCGGTTCAGTTGGGTTAGGATTAGGGTTAGGGCTGTTGGACCAATGGGCTGTAATAGTTGGACCAATGGACTGTCAGAATATAGTGCTGTAGCCCGAAATACTGTGTCACAGCACTTGCCCCTTCCAGATCTCCTCTATCTGTGAATATTCATAAAACCTTTTTGTTTCAGGTTGTTCATTCATTCAATCATTTGCTAAATTGTTTTACCTACCAGGGTTGTGATGAGCCTATCTCAGCCAACATTGGCAGGACACCACCTGAAATACTCACCAGTCCATTGCAGGGCAACACAGTCAGATCAACACCTAGGGGCAAATTGGAAGAGCCCGTTAGCCTAATGTGCATGCCTTTAGACTGTGGGAGAAAACCAGAGTACCCGGAAGAAACTTGCGCAAGCACAGGGAGAACATGCAAACGCCATATAGAAACACCCTTGCTGAGCCCGGGACTCAAACCGAGGACCTTTTTGCTGTGAGACCAGAATGCTAACCACAATGCCACCGTGTTGCCCTGCTTTCCAAAAAAGATTTATTATAATACAAAAGACAAGCTGAGGAAACAAAATACACAGCAAACAAGAAGTATCTTATATACGGCCCTTATAATGATCATCTCCTCTTACCAGCATTGTAAGTCATACATTAAAGAAAAATCAAATGCATGGTTTCTCCCACAATGGAGGAAAAATCCCTATTTTAGTTTCCCAAACTAGAAAACTGCATATTTTTCTAAGCAATATTGTGAACCCCACACAAAGCTGTCAGGTTTAACGTTTTCAGCCAGCTGTCACTTCATCTGGGCAAAGTAGCTGTATTATTTATTTCAGCTCAGTAATATTCTAGTAAATTCCTGAAAAGGAAATATATTTACTCACTATTATGGCATCAACCAATTTTACCTGTAAACCAGCCTACGATAATTAGCATCATACTTCATAACCTGAGCATCGTCTCCACAAGTTTCACACTATAGGGACAATATCTCTGGGTTGGTCTAGATTTCCCATCCTGATGGAACATCCAACAGCCGCACTGTGATGTAGAAAGGACATGAATGGCATGCTCCACATAAATTTACAGTCGATCTGTTGATAGTGGTGGGCCTGATAGCCACAGCAACGACGCCCAGTATTTCTTCCGATGTCATGATTGGATGAAATTATAACAATGTTTCTTCATGGTTGTCACCATGAAACTGGTTTGAGCCACAGGTATCTTAAATCTCTAGGTGGGATAAATCTTTCCTCCAGTGGATAAATATTGAGTACCTTAGTAAGATGATAACTATGTATAACTATAGTTGACTAGCATTGTTTCTTAGGTGCTAATATAATGCTTTTACCTGTTTAGGCATCCCTGTTGTCTCCATCGATACTTCACTTTACACAAAATGGGACAATTCAAAGAACCTGTAGGAGTTAGGATTTATAGGCTGCATATAGTGATTAATTGTTTTCAGGGTCAGGTAGTGTTCTTACTGACTAACTTTTGTCTGTATTAGGTCAAGTATGCTTGTACTGAATAACTTCCTTTTCTGTAGAAGAGTATGCACTGATTAAAATTTATCAGCAAAGTGGTTTTTGTTCCAGCTTTGATTTAGTTGCTGCTTCATTCCCGACATCTGGGCAGAGGTATCAGGCAAGATCTCAAATATTTGAACTAGTGCCATCATTTGATGTCTTGAAGAAGAGCCTGTTATCTCTGGAGCTGTGAGTTGTTAACCCTTTTTAAAGTAAATATTATACAAAAAAGAATAAAAAAGGAGTTGATTGTGGTCGTTTCCACTCTGAATTTTAACAAAATTAATGCAAAAACAAAAAAGGGTATATTGGCCTTTAGGTCAATTTAGTTTAATGATCAACACCAATAAAGCATTTACAAGTGAATACACGGCCAGTATAGAAAAGAAACAGGCTTCCAGATTTTTCAAAGATCAGGTTGAATGGTTTAGTGGGGAAAAGAGCTGGGGGGAAATAAAACTTTTTATTGTTCTTATTATGAAGGGAGTCTTCCTGTGTTACATAATAATGTATGAGAGAACAACCTGTTGTCTTTAATTAAATGTTCAATACTTACAGTTAATTGTTTAGGTGGGAAAACATGTTTAATGAATGTTTAATCATTATTTTTTTTTTATATGGAGTCCTCACTTATATTTATCTGTATTTGTGTCCATAAATTATTATTATTATTATTATTATTATTATTATTATTATTATTATTATTATTCATCCATCCATTCATTCTCTGAACCGCTTAATCCTAATTAGTGTCGCGAGGAGGCTGGTGCCCATCTCAGGTGATTCTGGGCAAAGACCATCACCATCATATTATTTAATATTATTATTATTATTGTTATTATTATTATTATTATTATTATACATTAATATTTTTATTTATTTAATTTATGAAGACCTCTGTATGATTCTCTTTTAAATACTTACATACACCGTCTCATCTTTATTTTTCATAATTTTTCTTATGTACAAAAATTTAACAGTAATGCAAATATTGAAATATTATTTTAATTTTTTTTACTTTAAAATGGACCTTCAAAAGTACTTGATGGTTGCAATTACAATAACAAAACAAAACCAAACAAAAAACCTGAATGGCTTTTTTAATCAAAAACAATAAGGTGGCCTTTATTTGTGAATATAGCTGATTTAATATTTTTCTAATCCATTCAGTTGTCTTCATCTTTATCTCTATCTATACCGTTACCCCGGTAACCCGCATCCGAGCAAAGGGAAACTGTGTCCTTGAAATTTTTCTCATAGAGGTCTTCTGAACTACACTTAGTCTGGACCTTCACATAGGACCTGTTTGCTTTGGGTGACCCTACCAGGGGCATAATGCCCCAGACAACATAGCTCCCAGGATCATCAGGACACACAAAACCCTCCACCACGGTAAGGTGGTGATTCAAGGAGGACTCTATCTTTCTTTTTTTATTTAGTTTAGTTTTAATTATGCAGGAGGCAAACTATTGCAAATTATGGAAGAATTATCATTTTGAAAGTCTGACATTTTTTAATCCACCATGGTATCTATATATTACAGAGACTAAAGCCTTTTGTACTCTTGACTCCTAAAGCTGAGTGTACATATACTGTGAAGCCAGGTTTCTAACATTTCTTCCCAAATATTTATCTGGAAACACCGATCCATGCCTTCATTTTCTGGACTCTTTCCATTTAGCTCCAGACATCAGGAACACAATGAACATAATAGTGGAGACACAGACACTTTCACTTGCATGTGGTAGACCACATATTGTTTAGAAAGACCCTGTAAAGCTGTTTAAAACAATGTGGTTGGGAGAAAAATGAAAGCATCCAAAGGCTTGCTAATCCATTATGCATCACTGAACAGTCTTCAAAACTTTTATTTAATAGAGTATAAAAAGGTACAGAAAACCAGCAAATGATATATAACATACAGTACATATAAATGTATCTCTTCCTTATAGCTTCATTTGCCCTCATATAAACCACTGACCCAATCCCTAAGATATAGAGGGGTAAGGATTACACTTTTTTAAAGTGTAACCTTGTTTCTTACAATATTTGTATGTAAGGCCTGACCTGGTCTGGTCATTTTGCGGTTTCTTCTCCTGGACACTGGGGAGGTGTGACGTCAGAGGCACATCCTGTTAGTAGTTCCCATGTTAACTCATTAATTTGTGTACGCTTACTGGCTCAATATAAACAAAATTGTTCGATCCAGGACGAGCCCCCAGTTTGTGATGAACGGTCGCAAGCTTTCAAAATGTTCAGAACAAACCAAGTTGCTTTAGTGATTTATTATAGATCAAGAAGTATTGAGCCATTAAGCATACACAACTCTGAGTTACCAGAGTTAACAGAGAGAGGTGGTTGTAAGCCCATTGTTTTAGACTGTAGGCGAAGATTGGTCCTGATGGTTTAAGTGTCCAGTTGTTCGTGCAGTCTCATCAGGACCTATCAAACAACATCTGTATCATGTCAACCTCCACAAGGCCGAACTGATACAAAAGGAAATCTCTTACATGCTGAAGAATGACATCATTGAGCCAAGCAAGAGTGGCTGGGCTTCACCTTGTGTCCTTAAACCAGATGGTTCGCTGAGACTCTGCACTGACTACTGAAAGGTGAACTCACTAACAAAAACCAACTCATATCCACTACCAAGGATAGACGACTGCATAGACAAGATTGGTAAGGCAAAACAAATTAAAAAGTGTGATTTGCTAAGAGGATATTAGTGTGTTCCGCCTCAAGAGAGCGAAAGAGATATCGGCTTTTGTGACCCAAGAGGCTTGTACCAATATAGAGTAATGCCTTCCGGAATGAAAAACTCGCCAGCAACATTCCAATGAATGATGAACCAGTGCCTGGCAGGCCTTGTCGGTGTTGGTGTGTACATAGACGACATTGTTTTTTACAATGGCACATGGGATACCTACTTATCTCAGTTAAGAAAAGTTTTCCGTAGATTACTAAGTGCCAATCTGACTACCAACCTGACTAAAAGTGACTTCGGTCAAGCTACTGTGACCTATCTGGGCTATGTTGCCGCCCATGGGGGGATAGGCCCCATCACAGCAAAAGTCCAAACTATTGTGGACTTCACAGCGCCAGAAAACAAACGCAGCCTGATGAGATTCCTAGGTATGGCGGGCTACTATACAGAATTTTGCAAAAACTTTGCTGATATGCCCCACAGACAGATCTATTGAAGAAAAACAAAAAATACATCTGGTCCGATTCTTGTCAGAAAGCCTTTGACAATGTCAAATTCTTGCTTTGTGCCCAACCCATTCTTCGAGCTCCAGATTTTAACCAACCCTTCACTTTGACCATAGACGCTAGTGATACTGGTGCAGGTGCCATACTATCACAGCCTGATTGTAGTGACATCGAACATCCAGTGTGTTTTTTCTCAAAGATATTTAATACCCACCAGCCATTATTCCACGATTGAGAAACAAACATTAGCTCTAATTTTAGCAACACTTTGAAGTATATCTGTCTTCTTCCAACCAACCCATAGTAGTATATACTGACTACACTTCATTGACATTCCTAGACAGAATAAAATGCAAAAACAGAAGATTGTTAGGTTGGAGTTTGATGTTACAAGAACATAAACTTGACATAATGCACATCAAGGGAGTAGATAATGTGTGTGCAGATGCTCTCTCTTAACAAGGATATTTATCGAAACCATGGCATACTTATAATTTATTTTCTAATTACATACAAAATGTCATGTTTATTTCATGTTTATCCATCAACATTATGATTATGATTATGTTCTTATTTTTTTATAATTGTTTCATAATCTGATTTATTTCAAATTGTAAAACTTTTATAAAAGTTTTTCCTTCACGTGTTGTGACATAAGAGGCAGATCCTGTTAGTAGTTCCCATGACAACGCAAATGTGTACCCACTATGACAAAGTTGTGATGTAATGATGATGTCACACAGAGGTCTACTGTGAAAAGGCCTACAGTTGTGCTGTATGTTGATGATGCCACAAAGAGCTTTACATGAACTAATCTGCTTTGCTGCTTTGTTGACGAGACTGCTCGAACAACTGGACATTACGTAACTGGCTTACGACCACCTTTCTGTTAACTCTGGTAAATCAGCGTTGTCTATGCTTAACGGCTCAATATTTCTTCATCTATAATAAATCACTAAAGCAACTTTTTTCCCTGACTTGGTTTGTTCCGAACATTTCGGAAGCTCGCACCCGTTCGTCACAGCATTCATGAGGAGGCTGGCATCCATGTGAATATTTCTGCTCAACCTGAGTTTCAAGAAAAATAAAAAATGAAGGGATATCAAGGGTTTCAATTTCTTTTAAAAATAGACTGAGTGTAATGCCATGTCATTTACTAAACCGCTTTGTCCTTTATTAGGGTTATGAGAAGGCTGGAGCCCATCGCAGCCAACTACGGGTGAATACATGATACACCATGACCAGCTTTATCTCAGGGTCAGCACACACACAACCATTCAAACTTATATTCCCTCCTAGCTTAATGAGCATGACTTTGGACACTTCTTGGTGTTCCAAACAGATGCTTATCCCTTATCAATGGGACTCCGCTCGTACGTTGCTTGTTATATGTTAGCATGTGTTAGGTTGCTGCTAGTTGTCACAGGCGGCTTATGCGTAACAAGCTTTTTTATGCAGCTTACTTTGTTTGGTTTTCTTAAGATGGGTTCTAGGCAGAACTTAAAATTAAATGCATAAAATCCACTAGAAACATGACTCGAAACTCTGAGTAATACTTAAGGTTAAGGTCCATGGTATGCCATTCAGATGATAATATTAATTTACATAAGATGAAAACAAGACCTTTTGTATGTATGGTAATTCTGTCCTTATGTTAGCACTGGGATAGATTAGGAAAAGCATTAAAGATGCCATGAACAATGACATGTAACTGAAAATACTGGATTCAGGCAATGAAAACTTGGCAAAGAATTAATTGAATAAAACGAGCCCCTGATCAGAATATAAATGAAAACTGATAATGCCCAAAATTTAATCAAACCAAATGGTATTCATTTATTTGTTTATATGTTTTTATATGAGATGCCTTACTGTAAAAAAAAAATCAAGCTTGTCAACACAGAGTGCTAGACTCAATTCTTTGTTAGGTGCCTCATTTCCCTGCTGTTTCACCAAAGCAGTTAGTTACAGGATGTTGGGTAGCCGTGACAAAAACACCTCAAAAGAGGAACAACATTATGTCAACACTACTTTCTTCCTTTCGTTAGAACTCACACAACTGACATGTTCAAGTAACTTGGAAACCCGTCTGAACATTTCATCACACCGTGTACCATAAATGAAGTGAGATCTTCGGTGAGATCTTCAGTGGGTTGGTAATACATTAAGGAATATCATTTTCCAAACAGTACAGTTGTGAAAACACAATCAATCAATCATTCCTTCGATCATCACTCTCAGAGGAACTTCTCGTTGTGATATTATGAAAGAAACCTTGATCGCAACGTAGAGCAGAATCTTCTCTCAGGTTGGTTCAACCTGTTGTGCAATGCCTAATTTTGGTAACAAGCCACCAGCTCTTGTTTCCAACCCCAGACCATGTTTGAAAAAGAATGCTGCTCTAGTCACTTTGACGCCTTTTTATCAAGTCGATTGCCTCTCAGGCTCCCCATCTGTCAACCCTGATTCTCCTCTGCACCCCAATTTGCCATAGATTTTCCTTATATGTCCACAGTTTCTGCTCGTTGTTTCCTCATTCTACCTCTTGATTGGCTCCAGGCTCCAAATTGCTTCCACCTGTTGCTTGATTTCCTGATTTACTATGTATATTTATACCTTATTCGCAATGTCCTGGATTATGATCTGTATACTAAGTTGTAGTTTTCTTGCTTTCTTTTTTTTTTTATTAGATAGTAAATACAAAGCAACACTGACCTAATTCCTGCATCCATTGTTCAATAAATGATTCTAAACAAGAGCTTTAACAATAATTGTGGTCTACACTGTCTGTCAAAAGTTTTAGAGCACCCCTATTCTTTCAGTTTTATTACCATTTAAACAGTCAACTTCAGTAAAAGGCCTGAAAAGGCCTGAATGGCAGTATAGTCTCCAGACTCCATCAGGCTGGTTTGGGATGAAGGCAAAGCAGCAAAGAAGCACAACACATTTGCAACAGTGTTGGGAAGAATTTCCAGAACAGTATCCATCATGGAAAGAATGCCACAATGTTCAGCTTTAATATCTGCAAAAGGTGGCGACATGAATGGGTCAAAATTTAGATTAAATCACTTTAAGGCTAGACAAAATAAATAAATAAATAAAAATTCTCGGTTTCTCATCAGAACTTGTAAAACTAAATGAGGAATAAGGTTTTTTTAAAAAATATAGAACTGTTGACTCTTGACTGTTGAAGCCCATGATCATTTAAAGCTAAATGTAGGTAAAGTGACTAAAGCTAGGAGCTTAAAGGAGCAATAAACAAGAATAAATAACAAGAACCTTTTAAAAGTTCTTGTTTATTTCAATTTTCTGCTTCACAATAAACCCTAGATGAGCAGTCTTTTACATGTACGTTTATCATGTATTAAACTCTGCACAACTGTCTATAAAACAGCAGCCCTGCAATTCCAAACATCTTTTAAAAATAGAACTATTTCAAACAGAACTAAAACAATCTCATAATCACAATCACAGCATCTAACACCGTATCCCCTCTGTGGTTTTTCCATTGTCTAGGGCATTTTCTGATGTTCTGAGTGTGGTTTTTCTAATATATATATATATATATATATATATATATATATATATATATATATATAATTTTTAATGTCTCAATGTTTTGAAATGTTTCAATACACGCAGACATTATAATTTAAATTTGAAAAATTGAAGTGTTCTAAAACTTTGACCAGTAGTGTATATGTAGTAGTTGTGGTTAAGTTTCCAGAGCCCATCAGTTTCCTGTTATGAACAATAATGGTTTTTTTGTGTGCTCAGGGGATTTGTATCAGTAAACATGATTACCCATGTACAGCTATGGGAAAAATTGAGAGATATTTTGAGTACAGTTAACAAATGTTTCACTGCAAGTCCTTTCATTTATTTATGAAAAAGAAACTAAAAAAACAACAGAATAATGAAAGAATTAAAAATGACATGAAACATTAATGTAAAACTCATTTAAACATAATTAAGTTATATTTCTTATATGATGTGTCACTTCATTAGCTCAAAACCAGGACTCACACAAAACTTCCCAACATCCTGTTCGCCACTCTTTTCCTGTTTACTGACTCATCCATCGTATGACCACCGGCACACCTGTCTTCACTCACACCTGATTACACCGCTTATGAGGACGTGTTTGTTTACGTTCATTGTGAAGTATTGTTCTGTGTTTCCGTGCCAGTCATTACCAAGCGTTTGTTTTGTTTAGTTAGTCTTTGACCTGTTTTGCCTTATTGTTTATGATTATCTGCCTTCATGATCTTTGCCACAGAAAGTCACAGAGTGGGCGAGGAGGGCCTTATTCAGAGAGGCAACAAAGAGATTAAAGGTAAACCTGATAGAACTGTAAAGCTCCACAGCAGAGACTGGTGTATCTGTCCACACTCCACAGAGCTGGTATTTATGGAAGAGTGGCCAGAAACAAGCCATTGCTTGCAGAAGAAAAACAAACAGAGTCACCAAAAGGCATGTGGGAGACTTCCCTAGCATAATGAAGAAGGTTCTCTAGTCAGATTACACTAAAACTTCAAAATAAAACCTTATAGCCATAAAGAAAAAAAATATGTCTGGCGTGAATCTAACACCTCTTATCACCTCAAGAACACCATCCCCCACAGTAAAGCATGGTGGTGGCAGTATCGTGCTGTGGGGATGTTTTTTATCAGCAGGGATTGAAAAACTGGTAAAACTCATAGAGATAAACTTGGAGCTGTAATTGCTGCAAAAGGTGCTTGACTTGGGAGGTGTGGGGTGAATAGTTATGTACCTTCAAGTTTTTTGCAGTATTTCTGTGTTGCTGTGCAACAACAAATATTTTGCATTTTCAAGGTTGTTGGAAAATGTCCACTTTAATTCCAGGTTGTAAGGCAAGAAAATGGAAAAAATGCCAACAGGTTGAGCAATTAATCAAGCCACTGTATGGTTCTCCATACATTTAAGTAAAACAAACAAGCCAAAAAAAATTAATACACTCATATATTAAAATCTTGCCTGATATATGTTTTTTTTTTTAACAAACTGATTACAGCTGTTCAAATACACTGGACTTCAGAGGCAACCTTCATGAATAACTTGTTTGTATGCATCTTATTCCTTTCATTGTCACAATAAGATTTGGTAAGACTCGGGGAGCTACTCAGGGGTGTGAACAGAAAATGTGTCTCAGGAAAGCAATTACACAGCATAAGAATCTGGTTCCAAAAAAAAAGTTGAATACACAATTCTCGACAAAAACATGGGGTTGGAGTAAGTCTGGGTGTTGAGCGCCAGATGGTTGAGGTTATTTCGCAATGGGGGAAATTGTATTATACAAGACAGGGGTTGAGGTTCATTGTCCTCAGAAGTACTAGACTTAAATATATTAGGAGGAAGGTCACCATTTTCAATCTCTATTTACTAAGTGGGCAGAGTACCAAGACACAGAGGCTACAGCATTTATTTGAATAAAGCAGATGTTTAAAAATGCTGAATCTCTTTCATTCATTCCAGAACACATCTATGAATAACATACTGTGCTGTTTGTATGTTAAATTTTCTTGGTATGCATGCTATCTGAGATTAAGCATTGCAACGTAAAGCATTCGTATGTTTGAATCAGTAGAAGATTGATTGAAGAAGTATTACAGCTGATAGATTTATTAAAATATTTAATCCTGAGGTGTGGTTTCTGAGTTGGAGCATGCCGTTCTGTCTGAAAATGTTTCTATAGCTGTCTAAACAGAAATCCCCATGCTTGCTTAGCACACATGATATTGGGACAAAAGTGTTTTTGTGCAATCCTGTTTCTGGAATCAGGACTACATACAGCAAACGTCTCTGGTCTTTCTTATTCCACTTTTTTCTTCTTCTTCTTGTTACCACAACTCACTTGAATGTGCTCCTGTGACTGATCAGCAGGGTGTGAAACGGGTGGAAGGTATTGTTGAATATTGTCTTTATTTTGGACAACTCCCAACACTACCCTAAGAGAGTCCAGCTCCATCCCTACAACGTTATTGGCCTTGCAAATCAGTTTGTAAAGTTGGATTGCATCTGCAAACCTCAGCCTGCTGCCCTAGCATGCAACAGCATAGGGAATAGCGCTGGCCACAATAGACTCATAAAACATCCTGAGCAGTGTTCGGCTGACGTTAAATGACCTTAGCTGTGTCAAAAAATAGAGACGGCTCTGGCCCTTCTTGTAAAGTGCGGTAGTGTTCTTAACCCAGTCCAGTTTATTGTCATTGTGAACTCCAACGTTGACGCCCTGCATAGAAACAGGCGCCGCTGGTGTTTTGGATCTCCTAAAATCCACAATCAGTTGCTTGGTCGTTGTCACATTAAGCTGCAGATGATTCTGCTCACACCATGTGACGAAGGAATCCACAGCAGCTCGATATTCCATCTCATCACCTCCACTGATACATCCAACTATAGCAGAGTCATCAGAAAACTTCTGAAGGTGGCAGGTCTCTGTGCAGTACCTAAAGTCAGTTGTGTAGAGGGTGAAGAGAAAAGGGGAGAGGATGGTCCCTTGTGGTGCTCCGGTGATGCTGACCACCGTGTCTGACATGCAGTGCTGCAGGCACACATACTGTGGTCTTCTGGTCAGGTAGTCCACAATCCAGGACACAAGAGAGGCATCCACCTGCATCGCTGTCAGCTTCTCAGCCAGGAGGGTTGGCTTGATGGTATTGAATGCACTGGAAAAGTCAAAAAACATGACCCTCACAATGCTCACAGGCTGGTCCAGGTGGGTGTAGACACGGTTTAGCAGGTATATGATGGCATCCTCAATTCCAAGGCGTGGCTGGTAAGCCAACTGAAGGGGGTCCATATGTGGTCTAACCATGGGTTGGTCTCTCAAGGGTCTTCATGACATTTGAAGTCAGTGTCATGGGTCTGTAATCCTGGGGCATTTTGTTAGGTGTACTATAAAGTTTCTGCTGCCGTGGAGTTGTTTTCCTCTGCTGACACACCTACAAGTCTGTTAGACTGAATGAGAACAAGGACATCACTATATGCTGTTCCATAGCCCTCATGAACCAAACATATGCAATAAATGAGCCCCTTAGAGCAATAGTGGGCTGAGTACATTTTTGTCAAATTTGAGTTAAGTACAGAAATGACTAGAGAAAAGTTAAATCTTAAAAAATCCTGGTCTAAATCCAGGTAGCGTTCCATTTTGACATATAGTGGGCACTTCACTCTCGCTCTTAGCTTTTTCACTGATTTACTAGTGCAACAGTGGGCCGAGTTCAAAATCCAAGAAGCCTCGAAATCTGGGAAAAAACATACCTGAAAATAGGTTCTTCAGTTACCAGAGGACTCGGAAAGTAAGTATTACTTTAGCTAGGACAGCACTGCATCTGATAGTTAGTATTTATCTGAATGTTATTAATTATTTTTCGTAATATTGCCGCATTTCCTGGACATTTAGATATAGACCCCCATTGTGAAAAAAAAATTCAACCCAGGTTTGTTGCATTTCTTCTAAGTAAAAGTCCAAAATTGCAAGTCCCAGCAACACAGCAATTTAGGCTGAAAAAAGAATATGAGAGACTGAAGGCATTGAAATGTCAATCATACCGATTTTTTTTATAGCTTAAAAACTTTAAAGCGCTCTCCTGAAAATTCACAAAAATGGATTTAGCCCACTGTTGCTCTAATGTGCTCAAATAAAACAACGTTTACTGTCGTAACAATATAACATGTCACTGTGCTAACCCTGCTGCCTCCGTGTCACCCTGTATGTTTGTTTTTAGGCAGATCTGGTTTGATTTAATCCCTATGTTACTGATCCATCATGTTGAAAAGGGGAGGAATTACTAGGAAAGAATTATCCTCCCTTTTCAACACACATTTTCTTCCAGACAAATTACCTTGGGTCTAGGGTGAAACCTGTCCCAGCTGCTGGTACTGATCTGCACTGCTACTGCACTTACTGTAATAGAACGAGTTAATATATATATATGTATATGTATATTATAATAATATAAACTTATTATTTCTGTTTCCTTTCTACAAAAAAGTAATTGAAGTGCAAATTTCTTCAATTCACCAAAAAGCCATTCACACTCACACCTAGGGATGGTCTGGAACAGGCAATTAGCCCAATGCGCAGGACTGTGGGAGGAAACTGGAGGTCCCTGAGGAAACCCACACAAGCATGAGTAATTTTATTTAATGAGCATAAATTAACCACTCAAATATTAACATAGGTACATTGTTTAAATGCCTATATACATTTACTGTTCACTTTTTTTTTGGGTGGGGGGTCTCCCTATCAAGCAACCACCACCAATCAGAGAGAGGCATAAGCGAGCAAGTGTCCCCTCTGTGACATCTGCAAATTTTTAAGCTGCGCATGCATAGGGGTGGCCTAACCCACTTGGAGGGGAAGCACTATCTGTATGCACAAGCTTACAAATGCTCACGATTGGCTGGTGATCGCCTTGAGTGACAGGGAGGTGAGCGTCCCTCCTGTAAGACCTTGGCCAATTAGCACCCGTGGATTCCCAGCCGTAGATGGCTGCATGCATCAACTTGTATTGGAACTCGTGATCTCCCGGCTGATAGTCATGCATCTTGGGCTCGACTGTAGCCCTTCTTTTTAATACAGTTATCCAATCAGATGATTTTTGTCACAGCAGCACAGTGAATGTAATAATACAGATCCAGATCCAGAAACTGAACAACTGAATATTGGAAAAAATGTTGCCTGGTCTTTTTCGGTCCTTTAACTGTGCAGTTGTGGTGGGACTCACCATAACTGAACAGCTTTACCCACTGCAGCCTCAGCTTCCTGTTCTTAGCTGACAGCAATAAAACCTGAAGTTGTCTTCTGCTTTTCTGTCATGCAGTGTGTTTGGAAATGCTTTTCCGCCCAGCATGGTTTTGAAGAAGGGTTCGGTTTAGTGTTTAAGATACTATAGCCTTCCTGACAACTTAAACCAGCCTGGCCATTTTCCTTTGATCTCTCTCATCAACAAATAATTTCCACCCACACAACCGGATGTACTGTAAGTTTGCTCCAGCTCTAGAGATTTTTATATGTGAAAACCCCAAGAGATCAACCATTTCTGAAATATTCCAACTAGCCTGAATCGCATGCCATGCTCCAGTTCACTAAAATAACATTTCGTTATTATGTTTGATGTGCACATTAACTGAAGCACTCAATCTCTATCGGCATTATTTTATGCACTGCACCGCTGGATTGACACACTGTATGCATATATTATTGTCCAGAACATTTTAGTTCCAAGGGGACACTGTTTAAAACAGTTCCATAACCCCATTTAATTCAAACTTAAATTGAATAACAAACACAGTCCTGTCCTCTAGTCGTGTGATAGTTTGTTTTGAAGGGTCGTTGCCTTATATCTACACTGTGTGCACAATTTTAGGCAAGTGATTATTTTGACCATATCATCATTTTATCCATAAATCCCAACTTCAAGCTGTATAAACCTGAATGTTTATTGGATTTAATGTATATCAGGTGATGTGTATTTGTGTAATGAGGGAGGGTGTGGCCTAAGGAGATCAAGGTGTGCGTAATTATTAGGCAGATTCTTCTCCTCTGGAAAAATGGGCCAAAAAAAATTGATTTAACTGACTCTGAAAATTGTAAAAAGTCTTTCAGAGGGATGCAGAACTCTTGAAATATCTAAGATATCGGGGCGTGATCACAGAACCATCAAACGTTTTGTTGCAAATAGTCAACAGGGTCGCAAGAAACG